>VMRN01000003.1:10342084-10442550 GCA_010277015.1 Poeciliopsis turrubarensis | reverse complement strand
TCCCAATGTTCTTTTTAAAAATGCTCCAAATCTGTCAGATTTCAGGGATATCACTTGTACATAGTCCTTTACACACCAGTTTACAGATTTTAATCCATCGTGGAGGGAACTATTGGCAGTGTTGAACAAAAATCTGAAGCATTGGAAATTGTTTGCATCATTCTCCTGACTGATACTACTGGACAGTGAGATCTGTATGATAGAAGCTCTCGGTGTACAAAGGTTTTGCCGTAAGATGTGACCAAGAAAGTATCAGAAAATGCCTTTCTAAAACAACTAAGCTTTGTTTTGTGTTCATAAAAAGAATCTTAAATGATGGAAGAAATGTAATGTCTCCTTTAAGAAATGAGTTTGAATGTGCCAGTTACTTCCAAACACACATTCACTGTTATGAAAAAACATACTTATTCTTCTGCACTAATTAAACTCTTTAAGTATTTTTTAAAAAAGTGACATAGTTATACAGTTTTTTTAGATAATAATGAAGGTGAGAAAAGTTCAACATTGATTTATCTAACCCTAACCCTCAGATCTTTCATGCACTTTCATTTAAGACAGCTGTCATGTGACAGCTGTCCCTACTGTCACACAGAGATAGTAATTGTAATTGTTTTCTGTTCTTTCTTAATATCAAAGTACTTTACATATTGGTTAGTGATAGATTTTTATCTTTAAAATTGTTTTCATTAATCTGACTAGTTAACTATTTGTAGTGCACCCATTTAGTTAACTTTATCTGTCAGTATTTTTTGTTACATTCAACAAATTAATTTCTTTTTTTTATAGTTACCTGCTGCAGTTGAAATTATAAAGATGAGCTCCAGCTGATGTCCTTATATGTCCATCAACTTCCTCAGTGGGTTGTTCCATCTGCTTGACAGGGGAAGGGGAAATTTGATCTTTAGTTTAATTTGACCATTTCTTTCATGGTTGTTCTTTTTTGCAAGTTAGTTTAGTTCTAATATTTATTTAATTTAAAGATTTATGATGTGTTTCCCAGTATTTGTTTATGTTCTTGTGTGTTTAATCATTATGTGTGCAACAGTGGTCTGATCAGCCAATATTTAAGCTCCCTTGAGCTTTGTTAGGTCAGTTCTTTGTTTGAGTTCTTTGTGTCACTACCTGAGTTGTAGTTTGTTCTGTTCAATCAATCAATCAATCACATTTTATTTGTATAGCACATTTCAGCAACAAGGCATTTCAAAGTGCTTTACATCATAAACACAAAACACAAAGTCATGCAACATAGAATAAAAACAAAAGTACATTGTTACATATTACATTTCAAATATAGTTCTAAACAGGTGTGGTTTTAGTTGAGATTTAAAGGAAGTCAGGGTTTCCGCTGTTTTACAGTTTTCTGGAAGTTTGTTCCTAGTTTTTGGTACATAGATGCTGAAAGCTGCTTCTTCTCTTTTGGTTCTGGTTCTGGGGATGCAGAGCAGACCAGAACCAGACGACCTGAGAGGTCTGGCAGGTTGATACAACAACAGCAGATCTTTAATGTATTGTGGTGCTAAACCGTTCAGTGATTTGTAAACTAACAACAGTATTTTAAAATCTATTCTTTGAGTGACAGGGAGCCAGTGGAGGGACTTTAAAGCTGGTGTTATGTCTCTATCTTCCTGGTTCTAGTGAGAACGTGAGCAGCAGCTTCTGGATCAACTGCAGCTGTTTGATTTGTTGGACAGGCCTGTGAAGATGCTGTTGCAATAATCAATGCAACTAAAGATAAACGCATGAATGAGTTTCTCTAGATCTGGCTGAGACATTAGTCCTCTAATCCTGGAGATGTTCTTCAGGTGATAGAAGGCCGATTTTGTTACTGTCTTTATGTAAGAAAACATAAACATGATGGACTCGGTTCAAGCCCGAGTCCATCACTACTTCCAGATTTCAGGCCTGATCGCTAGTTTCTAGTTGTAATAACTGAAGCTGTGTATTGACTCTAGATCTTTCCTCAATTTGGGCCCAATTTATCATTTTGAAATTATTTTTGGATTTTTGTAATAAATTAAGAACATCCTTGGAGATTTACTTTATGTCTCTCAGGCTGGTTTGTGAGAAACCCTCACAACTCAACTCAATAAATTAAAACACTTTGCAGTGTGATGCGCTTCCACTGATTTCCACTAGAGGGCAGCCTCAGTCTCTGATGTCGGAACAGACTTTTATTGCGTCCACATCATGTCTGTGATTTCCAATTTTTATGTACCAACTATTGACAACGAAACATTTTCTATTTATTTTAGATAACAGAAAGGGGAAAAACAGCAAGTACATTGTTTCAAGAACACCAAGTGTAGTGAATGAGTTCCCATTTTAGCAGATGAAAGTTTATCATTGCCCAGGAGAGATCAGATGTTCTGTCAGCTGAACCATCAAGCAAAAATTAAACAGGGTTATTTGCTCTATACTCCACAGAAACTGTGTTTCATCTGAGTAACCTCCGAATTATTGCTTAGCAGAACCTGATTCTGTGCGAAACTCTACAAAGATTCAACAAACGTCTTCATTAGAGAACCATCTGATGAAGATGATGGCTGATGAAGGTCAACAGCAGCAGGACTTTCAGCTTTGTGGTCACATTCCTGAATCTCCCACTCAGTCTGATCAGTAAACTCTGGGTCGGGTCAGAGCTTTGTTGTGTTCTCTGAAACCTGTGTGCTGATGAATAAAACCTCAGAAATGACAGAAGGTGACGTTAAATTTCATATGTAACATTTTAGGAGCAGCTAAAGGAGCTTAAGGCCACATATTGAACTTAAATATAATGTGCTGCATATATTCATAATTAAAATGTTGTTTATTTGATTTATGTTGAGTTATTCGTATTAAATTGATGTCAAAGAAGAACCAGGTTGGTTTTCCAGGAAATGTGAAGTGGAGCTATCACATAATGTCTGTGTGATTATGATCTGGTTCTGGTTGCCCCTCCTCTACCTCTGAGCCGGTCCAACCGAGCTGCGCTGCCATCTGGAGCTCAGTATGTGCCAAAGAAGCAGAGAGTTTCCTCTCAGCTTTATCCGCTGTCAGTTTTTACCAATCTGCTGCAAAACAACTCCATAAACGATCTGATATCACACATTTTAATCTTCAGAGCTCAGATCACAAACATTTATTTGTTAGTATAAATTGGTACTGAATGTTTGCATTAGCTACATAAAAAAAATTATTTACTGAGATGGACGGTAACAGCAGCAGAGATTCTGGATGTTGTTCATTTATACTTAAAGATTTTTCTCTATGAAGCTAATTTTACAGTGTAGCCTCTGATTTCATGTAAAAACATCTTCAATTAAAGGAAATGACTGAAACCTGTCCAGCAGTTGGTCTCAGACCCAGATCGTCGGTTAAATATAGCTGCAGTACCATGTGTGTTCTCGCTGCTGATTGGCTGAGAGCCTGCAGGTCGTGATTCTGCCCTGCTAACCCGTTTCTGATCCAGAAGAAACTCCAACCTGCTGAAAGTTAACAGCAGGAAGCTGAGGAGATGCAGCTGGAGGAAAACTGCAGCTAAACTGTTATTACCTGCAGCTACAGGTTGGAATTTACTGCTGTTTACAACTTATTGCTTTATTTTGAGCCACATAACAGAAAATATGCTTTTAATTCCCCTTAATAGGTAAATAAAGACCAAAGATATTCATCCAGATTTACACAAATATACAGTAATTTACAGAAAGTAAGGACATTTTCTAATTAACCCAATTAATGTTTTGTAAAATAATGATATATTTAGAAAAAAACAATAATGCTATTTATTCCCACTCCCTGTTCATATATAAATTGTGTGATTGTGACTGTAATCTGAGATTTATGATGCATTTTCTTGTTAATATCACTGATGCCACTCATAACATCATCAGCAAATCAATGTTCAATTCTATATTATGCATAATTTATTAAGTATATAACAAAATATAATACATTATGTATACGTTTCAATTAAGAATACATTTATATTTAGTACTTCTGTTAAGAAATTGGTGCAAGATGGAAACTTCCTGATAAAGAGGGATTTTTATGCTCTGGATTAAATATTTTGGTAAATCCGCCATCAGAAGAAGGAAACCTTATGTCTGTGTCTTCATTTGTCCAATTATCATCAACCTCTAGTCTCGTCAGCTGACATTTCACTGTTAATCACACAATGTTCTTCTGCAGGGCTGTTAAATCATTCAGAGTCAGAATAACACCAGAAGTCAGTAAGTGATGAATCAGAGACGACCGAGGACAAAACTGGACTCCAACTCCAAGCTGAAAAGAAATAACTGGATCCACTTGATTCTTAGGGACTGAAATCTTTATGAAATTCAAACATTTTCACTAAAATCTAGTTGTTTTCTGGAGCAAAAGCACCAGATGGCTTTAAACAGATTATCTCTGGTAAAGATGATGCCTGTTTTTTGGGTTTGTCTTCTGAAAAATCCGTCCCATCAAGGCTTGTGGTCCCTTTTCCTGACCCTGGTTCTGGTTCTGCTGGAGGTTGTTTCCTGTTAAAAAGGATTAGATCCTCTCATTCAGATGCTTCCTCTGGAGAAAAGACGTCTTTGTGCAACTAATCAACCTTCCTTAAATAACATTTTACCTGTAACATGAAGAGATTGTATAAAGTTGACTGGATGTAAAATTAACTGGGAATCAATGAATCAAGTCTATTTGTTTAGCGCATTTTAGCAACACGTCAACTCAAAATGCTTTACATTGTAAAACACAAAAACAAAAAGTCATCAAAATTACATGAAATATTTTGGTCAGTGTTGCAGTGATTATGAGTTGAAAGCAAATCTAAACAGGTGGGTTTTAGCCTTGATTTAAGGGAACCCAGTGTTAAAAAGGTGAAAAACACATTTTGTTTCAGATGTTGAAGTGATTTAGACTGTGATTTTGGTGATTTTGGACCAGAATGTTCTGGTGAATCTGATCTGTATCTTCCTCCTCTGCTTGCAGCTGTGTGGGCTCAGCTGAACCGGATCCAGTTCTGAAACAGAATGCTGTCCAGGAGGACCTGGAGGCTGCAGAACCTCCTTCTGATCTGGTTTGTTCAGAGTCTGATGGCTGGTGTGGGTGAAACAGACAGAAATGTCAGAAACAGATTCAAACCCTCTCAGATGAGCTGAATTGCCTGATGGTAGCTTCATCCTAGATTTAAATATTTTGAATCTCCTTGACCTGAACGTTAACTGAAGCTTTTCTTTTATTATCACTAATGTGTCATTTTCAGAACAGCTTAAAGATTTTATTTAAAACACCTTTAAAGCATTAAGACGAAGAAAAATGACGTGGAGAATTCACAAGAACAGCGTTTCAACTTAACTTAATCCTTCTGTCCCACCAATATCAGTTCTTTGTTTTCCAGCAGCACACATTGAAAGATGGAAAATAATTTGTTTCATTTGGTCTTTTTTTTTTTTTTAACTTCATTCCTCTATATTGAAACAAGATGTGTAACAAGTTTATCGGCGTTTTACACACTGTAATCTGACACAAACTGTTCTCTTTGCTTCATACAAAACCACAGACCAAGACAATGACACAGTTTTCTGCCAAAACCTTGGTTTTCTGCATGCATCGTCTAAATCTTATCTGCATTATTTTTCTTTTGCAGGACCTTTACTGGCAGAATGAACACAAAGCGTGGTTAATAATGAGGTTGGTCTTTGTAATTGATCTGATCTTTAGAATTTGTTTTAATATTTAAGGTTTAATGTTTGTTGTTTACTTGCTTGCATATTCCAGATGTAAAACATAAAAGCATCAGAGCCTGACGTCATTTAACTGAACCTGAATAGTAACTCTTAATATAATGATTGCTAATTTTTCATCAGATGGAGCTAAAACCAAATTGGTTAATCTGTGGCAATAAAAGACCTACAAATAAAGAGAAACATGTGACCAAAGCCTGGCAGCAGGAGGGTTTTTACAGACATAATGAGGTTTTATGCACATCAACTGAGATACAAACAAACTTTGTGACCTCTGTGTGGTCAGCAGCCTGCAAGAGAAATCAAACACTTGTGATTCAGACTGACAAATCCGGAGGCACTCATACTAAGTTAGGCCTACATATTTTAAAGTTATTTAAACAGAATTATACTTTTAAAGCCAATGGAATCATATTTCTACTTCTGCTGGGATGGAAAACATTTCATATTTCACACTCAATAGATGTGAGTCACTGAACTCAGAAAGTGAAACTTTTATACCGTTTATCATTGATTATTTTCTTAGAATGATTGAACAGTCAGAATTTATCAGAATATTAGAACAATTAGACCAATAAAAAGGGATTTTTAAAGCACTACTGAAAATTATGTCCATGAACTGTGCAGTATGTGAGCTCTGTACTTTAGTGTGGCCTCTTTCTGCATGAATTACTGCATCAGTGCAGCATGGCATGGATGCAACCACTCTGTTGCTCCACTGAGGTGTGACACAAGCTCAGTTTGCTTTCATGGCTTTTAGCTCATCTGGATCGTTGGCTCTGGTTTTCTCCTCTCTTGACAACAGTACATAGATTTGTAATAGGATTGTCGGTTAGGACAGGCCAATCTTCCAGAATCATCATGACAGAAATTGTTAGTGTTTTCCTTTACTGTTGAAGATCTTATTCTTTCTTGTTCTTCATGCAGGCATTATTGCCGTTCCCTGCAGTGCATATATTTGCTGTATTGTTGAATAATATGATAAAACTGTCACTCAGGGAATAAATAGTGTTTTTTGGATTTGTATTCCCATCCTGTTTGTCTGCTTTCACGCTGTAATATTAAACCAGAGCTTCACAATAACTCCATAATTACAGCCCGTGTTGTGTGAAGATCATTAAACCCATTTTGCACTGTTAGACTTTTAAGTTCTCACTATTGGCCCCTGTGTTGTTGCAGGGTCATTAAAATTCTTATTTATTATCCATAAATGCATAATTGAGCTATTGATTTTCCAGAAATGTATTTATGCTGAGTCTCAAACAATGTTTTATTGTTGATGAATCTATTAATTATAATATTTGCTGATCTGATGCTGCAGCTGCATGTTTGGTTTTGGACTTTTAGACTGATAAATGTCCATCACCTGCTGCAGATAATTCATCAACTATAACTGCAGGGTTAGCACTGTGTGTGAGAGAGAGCATCTTATGGTTCAATGCATGTGTACGTGTGGCTCATGCTCCGTGTGTGTGTGGGTGCAGGAAGGCGGAGGTGGATCTGGGGGGCGGGGCCTGGATCAGCTCCATCCCACCTCGGGAACACCAACCAGGTGCAGCGGCTCCTTCCTCCTCCTCCTCCCGGAGCTCGGTGGCTCTGAGCGCGGTGCAGAGACGGAAGAAGCCGCAGTGTGGAGCAGGGATGCGGGTGTGCTGATGTGAGCGGTCCGCTGTGTCTCTGTGGGCCGGCCGGATACCAGACTGCAGCCTCCTGCGGCCGCAGAGCTCCGTGTCCCTCCCGGATCCCCAAAGCGCTGTCCGGATGGCTGGACACCGCTGGGAGGACTGGTTCGAGCGGGAGGAGTTTATCGGACAGATCAGCGACATCCGAGTGCAGAACCTGCAAGGTAGGAGGATCTGGGTCGGTACCAGGACAGTGGAAAGCGTGCATGGGGAAGTTTAGTTCAGGATGGAGCAGGGGGACCAAACAAGAGACGCTCCAGGAGCCTCCTCCTCCTCCTGAGGAGCGCGCAGCTCCCCGTGCACAGTGCGTGACAAAGTTTGGAGGTTCGGCCCAGTGATGGAGGAGTTCTGGTCATTCTTCCAGACGGAGCTCCCTTCCCCCGCGGGTCCAGATCAGAGAACCAGGCCGGGACCAGGGCCAACATAAACCGCCAGGGTCCCACAACAATAATCCGCTGCACGTGACCTGCTTACTAATTTATAAGCTATAGATCGATATGCGACCACCAGCGTGGACTGAAGGTATCCCTCCGCAGCGCATGGGCGGAGGGACTATATTTACATCAGGTTTAGTTTTAGAAAAATAAAATAAAAGCTCAGAGAACAAAAATAAGAAAATATTTATAATAAAATAATAATTTAACAGTTAAAGAAGCAGCAGAAGCTGAATATATGAAATTAAACATCATTATTAATATTCAGTTAAAAAAATAATTTGATGTAATTGACCAAACAGGTTAAAACTTTTGTCAAATGTATTTATTATAGTATTTTTGCATCAGTATAAAGCCTAAAATCTTATTTAGATGAGAGTAAGTATTTAATCTATGCCTCAGTAACTTCATAAACAATGCCAGGTTCCTACAAAATAAAGCTGTGGTGCTTTCGGTATAAAATATTTGTCTGGTGATCTGATTTTCAGAGACTTTATATGTCGGTGCTCAGGGTTAACAGCTGTCAGGTGCAGCTGACAGGTTTGTTTCTGGCTCACTGAATGACTGAACCGCCTTGTTTTCTCACAGTGGCTAAAGCAGGTCAACAAACTTGAAACTTTAATTGGAATCCAGGTTTGTCTCTTCCACAAATAAATCCTGATAATTTTAGACGTGTTCAACCTGCAGAGACTCCGTCCTGAGTTAGGAGGGGGAAAACCTCAGGAATCTGATTTCTTTATTAAAAAATAACACTCCAACTTGGCAGGGATGAAGTTTGCTTCAAAGAAAACACAACGTGCTTTGATGAGTGTTACGCTGAGCAACTGTTGCTATGGAAACATACAAACTGAGCTTTCACACAGTCCTGAATCATAGAAAGTTGGATCATCTTAGAGAACAATCTGGAGTCAGACGGCATAACAAAGAGCTTTCTTTGATCCGGCGTCTTGTTTGTGGACGTTACTTTAGCCATGCCGCCTGCTGAAGGCTGGAGTTGCACCCAGCACCTCCTCAGACTTCAACCCAGAAAGTTCAAACTGTGCAGAAAATCTGCAGAACATGTTTGGTGATTTTGTCTCTCTCCAGGTTAAGACTCCTTATTTTTTCTATCAAAAACAGTTTTTTATTTTTTATCTGTGTAGGTCATAATGTCCTATTTGGTGCAATCTAGTCTCAGCCAATTGATATTACATCATTTTGCATAATTTGGAATTTGGCCAATTTCCTAATTAAGTGTTTCTCATTCATAAATCTTCCTATTTTAGTCGTCAGAACTAAAAAAAAAAACAGTAGGAAATTCAGGCTGAAACATCAGCTTTAAAATTTTTCTATAAGAAAATGATTGAATTTGAAACAAAATCAGCTGAAGAGTGTCCAATTTATATAACTTATAGATATTGTCTGCAGTGCTATGTCTGCTGTTCTGACATGTTGGATCACCAGAGAGAAAAGTTTGAAACACAAGAATAAAAAAAAAAAAAAATCAGAGTTATGAGATGTGGATGTAGCAGCCTGATAACGCAGCAGAAGACCACATTTAACATTTTGTTAATGTTACAATCATAAAACTCTGTACCTTGCAGGATTGTAATACTAAGTAGTTAATAAGATTGGACCTAATTGGTTGATTTACTGGTTTCAGTGGGTTTTACTGTAAGGTGTCACATTAATGCCTCAACGTTTTGACTTCTAAAATATTTTGAACACAATTCACATAAAATGTTTTGAAGTTTGTGTTTGTAGCATGACAAAAAGGAAAAACGCAGTCAAGGTGTGTGAAGACTTTTTGTCAGGTGTGTAATTTGCGACATATCTAGTCAGATTTAGCTGCAAATCCAACATCTGTATTATATGACCAAAGCTGTTCTTCTGAGCCAAACACGCTCTGCGTCATCCGTTAATCAGCCAGCAGATCCTGTGTTTACTTTGCCGCAACTCTTCAGCAGTCCAGTCTGTGTTCAGTCTGTTGTTCATCTCCTGGTTGATTCAGCACCCGCAGAATAAAGATCACTTCTCAGTACTTATGAACAAAGACTTTTCCAATATCTTATTAAAATCCAAATTACTTCCAGACATTATGTTGTTCTCTGGTTCTTCTTTAGTAAAGAACCAGAGTGTACCTTTACAAAGCTATAAAAGTGGATTTGATTCTTTGTGCAGGATCTCTAACAAAGCTCTAGTTTTTCTGCAGTATTGGGTTATTGACTGGTTGACGGTGCAGGAATCTGTATATTGATCTCATCACTTGTGTTTTCTCTGCACAGTGATGTGTTAAACAACACCATGAAGCGATGAAACGACACCTTTAATTGGTCAGTACTGTTTGGTTATGACTGTATATAATTTTTGTAGCGTCAACCTGTAAATTGAGGGTTCGACTGGTTACTCATTATGAAAATCTGGACCTAGTTTGATGGCTTGGTTGGTTTCATCAAGTGCTGAAGTAAATAGATGTTGCAGTTTGTTTCAGGTTGAGCTTGGGATGTGTCAGGCCTGTTTGTAATCAGTGTTTTTCAATGGAAAAGCATCAGATTCCAGGCCCGTTTGATCCAAACATCCCTGATCTGTTCCTGCAAACTCGGGTTTTGACGACTCCTGTCTCTGCAGCTCTGTGGGCTGAAGCATCTGATGAGTGGAAGCAGTGAGAACACTGACCGGGGGATTGTTGCATAACACAACGAGTCGAGGAAAAGATCAGAGCTGAACACATCACACATCCCACACAGATCTGCCTCCCACCTCCGAAGCTGCAGGAACCGGAGGAGCGATCAGTATCCAAACCAAGGCTCACACTGCGTAATGTTCAGATAAGAACTATCAGGAGAAACATTTGTGCATTATAACATTTTCTCATCAAGATTTCAGAGCCATTCATGAATAATTTGATGCTTACAGCTTCACCTTGTTTTGCTAGGAGATTATTATCTAGGAGAAAAAATAACTTCAAGTTTTCAGTCTGCAACTAATCACAGGGATAAACAGTGTTGTTTTTTTCTTTTAAGCAGGCAGTTAAAGTGTGAATCTCATACCTGCGACTTGCTGCCTCGTTTCTCTGTGAGCTAACCGATGGTGTATGAAACCGTTTTAATGACTGCCTGATACTAATTACTTAGGTAAGGGGAAACGATGCTGAAATAAAAACGCAAAACATAATTAGAAAGAAAACCAAAAACATGATGCGATGGACGTGCACAGTGGAGTGTGAGCAGACTGTGGCTTCTGAGCGCTTTGCTCCTCATGTTTCTGCTGAACTTCATGAACTCTGTCTGGTTTGATTTTTCTTCTTTTTCTGATACTGATCTGTATCTTTTGACCTGTTTTTGTTATTACTTTTATCAGTGCAGTGAATCTGATCCATGAGTTCAGTTGCGTGTTTATTTTCAAGTCATCTCTAACTGACTTATTGTCTGTATTGTGTCTAAAGTTTAGGGTTAGTATAGCATGGATGCCATTACATTTTGTTCCTTTAAGGATTGTTTTTTTGCATGATATATATGTTGTTGCATTGTTTTCAAAAAGGATATATTACACTTTCGTCAATAATTTGTCAGATTAATTCTTGAGAAGATATTCTGTCAGATTCTTGCATTGTCTCCTTGGAGAAGTTGTCACTGTTGTATGTTTTATTTTCGTTTGAGAAGTTGGAGCAGTACTTTATAAAACAGGATGTTAAAATGTTTTCTATTTCTTCAAACTTTGATACATTATTTCTTTAAAAAGCTAGATTTTCAGCATTGAGGAGTTCTGACATTTCTTATTTAATTCTTGAAAGACTGTAATTGAAATGCATTGTGGCTGAAATGTGCTATACGAATAAAATTTTATTTGATTTAGATTTTTGATTAAATAATTCACCTAGAAAGGAAGGTTACAATGTAACATTTATGTAAAAGCTTTGTTTGGAGAAGTTGTTACATAATTTTATTCCTACTGTAGAGAAGTTCTTACATTTTTAGAGGTGTTGTTACATTGTTACACTGTTTCTTAGAGGAATTGTTACATTTTTAGTTTCTTCTTAAAGGATTTGCTACATTGTCCCCAGAAGAGTTATTATATTGTTACATTGTATCATCAGAAGTTGTTACATCAGTTACACGATATCCATAGGGGGGATTATGTTACATTTTTATAGAAGTTTAGACATAGTGATAATGTTTCCTTTGAGGAGTTGTTATGCTGCTTTTTTGGATACGTTTTTTAATCTGACATTGCCTCCTTAAAGAGTTTATGGTTCGTAAAAGGCTCTTTTTAGCTGAAATTTTCTCCTGTTTAGAAGAATTTCACTGATGGTGGTAAAAATAACCTTGAAGCAGAACATCTCCCACTCACACTCATTACTTCATCATCTGCTTCTCTTCCTCTCTGTTGTCAGATCTGAAGTAGAACGAACACTTCATTCAGATTTTGATTAACATCGTGCTGTTACGAGTCTTATCGCTATTTATCTGCGTTTGGATGAATAACAGTCATTTAAGACTGCACCGACCTTTGGAAAAGTGCAACACAGTGATGAATAGGCTGGACAGTTAGCTGTGTAATAAAGCAGACATATTTCCTCTGATTTGAAATTCTCCTGCAGCTCTTTGAGTTTGTTTCTTCTTAGCTTTGCATCGTTCTGTTCAGAACCCGATCCGCCATGTGGAGCCTCGGTTGGTGGCCTGTTCCTCTGAAAAGGAAGATCTTGTTCATCAGGTTCAGAGGCAGGAACACTGAGTTTTGCTTTTGTTTCTGCTGTCTGTGTGCACACTCTGCCCGTCATACGTGTCCAAGCAGGAACGTGACAGGACTATCTGAGCATGTGCAGAAAAAACCGATGACAACACAACTCTGATGACCTCACCTGCTTCGGACTGTTGTTGGTGGTTCTGCGTTGTTCAGTTCTGCTCAAATCAGGTTGGAAGTTTTGATCTTTGATCAGGCAGAAAGTTCAGAACGACATCTGAGTCAGTTTTCAAACGGCTCGAGTGAAGAGCCTCTTCAGATGAAACTGGTTCTGTTGTCGTCAGGCTGGATTCTGACCCGAACTGCTGCGGCCTTTTGGACCTTCAGGGGAGTAAAGTGTGCTGAGTTTGTGACGGTGACTTCATTTCCCGATTTCCTGCCCTAAAAATACCTCGGCCCTCTCAGAAAGGTCACTG
The DNA here is from genome assembly GCA_010277015.1 of Poeciliopsis turrubarensis. Classification (NCBI taxonomy): domain Eukaryota; kingdom Metazoa; phylum Chordata; class Actinopteri; order Cyprinodontiformes; family Poeciliidae; genus Poeciliopsis; species Poeciliopsis turrubarensis. Next base: position 10,429,588 of record VMRN01000003.1, on the reverse strand, counting down.
GTCTCTTTGTGTCTGATGTCAGGACGCTGAGCTCACGGCTGGACTGGAATGCTGCTTTTTATGAGAAGCAGGTGGTTTCAATAAGGCCTGAGTGCACACACACACACACACACGCACACACGCACACCCACGCAAGCACACGCATGCACACACAGGCACACACACACTTGAAGCTCTGTGAGGCCTTAGTTTTTGAAAATACATGGCAGAGCGTCGCTGAGCACTTCTTGTCAATGTTTCATACTTTGATTTGTTTCCATGACAACAACATCTTGACAAGACATCTTAATTGTTCTTTTATTGAGCCTCACTCCTCTTCTGCTCTCTGTCCATCACTGTGTGTCTCTGACAGAAAAAAACCCAACACTACGAGGAAGCCATGAATCTTCCATGTCTCTGTTTTTGTGCAGCTCAGGTGAAGATTTTCTTTTTTGTGAGAAGTAACATTTTATGGCATTGTGCTTTTTTTTTTTTTTGTAAACACCGTTTGTCCTCAGTTGAAATTTAATTTCCGTTTAGGCTTTGAATTTTATTTTTTCAGTTCAGTTAAAAGCCAAAAACAAATGAAAACCTTCTGTGTCGGCTCTGCTGTGTTTGTGCCGGTGTGTAGCTGGTGAGTTCAGGTGCTGTGGGATAAAAAAGGGAAGGCATATGGTCAGGTTCACACTTTTCTGGACGTTTATTCATGCAGCTCAATGTTTAACTTAGTTTCAGCTGCGTTTGAGATGAGCTGTGTTTTTTATCGTTTTCATAATGTAGCTGCTTTGAGTTGGAACATGCAGTTGAAATTAATATCCTGATATAGTATGTTGTCATTGTGAAACGTGATCTATATCAGTGTTTAAAATTTGAGCTGTGAATTAGTTGGATTTATTGATCTAAATGCTCATGAATAAGATGGTTCTTTTTCGGTTTCATTATTTTTACATTTAGTCTTTAGGTTTAAAATAAAAACAACATCATGTACAAAGTAATTCTGAAATGATTAAAGCATTAAGAGCCAACTTAATGCTTTAAGTGAGCCCTGACCCAAAGAGGCAGCAAAGGTGAGATCAAAAGCTGTTATGAAAATCTGCCGTTTTGCAAATTCATACTTCTAATAAATAAATTCTGTATAACAGGACTGGAAAAAGCTAAAAATTGGTTACAAACTGTGAAAATCAAGACACAAACGTTGAATGGGGACAGCATTCGTAAAGTTTGTCATCCTTTTGTCAGAGTAGTTGCCAAACGGGACCATAAACCCAAGCAGCTTAGTTAAAATGAACAGAAATCTCCTGTCGAGGTTTACTTCATGCTTGTTTATTTAACGTTTCTTCCTTATCAGAACTCCGTCTTCCAGAGATGTTTTCCTTTACAAACAGATCATCAAAACTCAGCAACTCCTGCCGTGCTGGTTTTACATTTGTAGCATGTCGCCATGCTTCATCAACTCACTTGGTAAAAAGTCGCCTCACTCTGACATATCCTGCAGGGGAGGAGTGATGCGTTCAAGAACCAAAGAGAAACTAAACTTAGAGCAAATTGGATGCAGATGGACAATGGTTGCAATAGGAATTAATGGTTAACTATACATGTAGAGCAAAGCTCAATGAATCGACTCTGCCACCCAGCCTTAATAGTGACTAGAGGCCAATTTTTTTTTTGATTCTGTAATTGTGTAATTCCTTTTTTTAAAGTACAAACCTGTTAAGGAAATATCAGCATTTTCTTCTCTTCATATATCCCTACTTTGTCAAAATGATGAGACCTTGAAGGAAACCAGAAATTTGTATTTGTTGTCAAAAGATTGATACAGACTCTGAAACTGAACTTTTAGACTTTTTTCCAGCTAACTGAAGTGATTTCTTCCCTTGCTGTGTTTTTGAGGAAATGCTCTGAGTCTGACCTGCAGCTTATATAAACCTTCACTACCTGCTCTGCTTCATCTCATCCTGAACCGCTCATATTGTGTCTGCAGAGGAAGTTCACCTGCGAGCGTCTGGAGCTTCCGGAGTTTCTCCGTTTAATCGCTGTAACGAGCTGCTGCAGCTGCTTTATGATAATCTGCAGAATGATTTTAGCCGCGGAGCTCTCACTCTGATCTGACCTGATCTGATGTGACGGATCAAACGGTTACCTTACGGTGACTGAAATTGGGCTGAAGCAGCTCGGCTTTGTTTCTGTGCTGCTTCATGGAGACACCTTAGGTTTGTTTCCTGTCTGATCTCTCAGATAAAGTGAACAAAATTTCATTTTATCTGTTCCTTTCAGAAAAAGTGAAAGGAACAGAGCATCAGCAGAGGGAGGAAAGTCCAGGATTTTCCTGAAGGTTGAGTTTTATTTTCAGATTATTTCTGCAAGATGAGAGTTTTTCATACTTTAGTTAAATCTGAAAGTTTTCTAGGTTTTTGATCTCAGTGTTTGATGAGTTAGATGCGGTTTTTAATTGCCACATCTCTGTGAGATAAAACTGAAACATAAACATTTCTCCCACATGCTGCCTCTAATTATGACTCTGGAAGCTTCTGTTATCTGTCCGGCGTTCGGCTCTGCTTCCAGCTGATGCTTCAGGTATTTATGGTTCTGCTGCAGGACTCCTGAGCCGGTTTATGGTGCTGATAAGGATCCATTAAAACACTCAGGATTAACTTGGAGCGTGCAGCTACAGAGCGAGGCTGCCGTCAGCTGACAGGATGGAGCCACAACCTGACCTCCACAAAAAAAGCTGCTTCAGAGACCCTGAGAAGGAACGGCATGTCAAAGACCTTCAGCACAGTTTGTGTTATCAGCTCACTGAACTCTGAGCAGCGATACAGAGAACATGAGTCGGGTTTTAAACTAGCGAGGAAGATGCAGCTCCAGATGTTTCTCTGATTGACACAAACTGATCTGAACCCGTTTGATCAGCTGAGGTTAAAGAGCTAAAAGTGTGTCACATCAATGTTTCCGCACCGAAAAGTGTTTATGTGGATGGGAGTGCGCCGCGATGGAAGCGGCCGATCGATTCTGTTAATGTCGGACCGGCTGCAGGAGTGGAACCGGCTCCGTCCGACTCTGATCAGTTTCATATCAGTTCATCTTTCTGTCTGTTTATCCGTCATCATCTGTACATCTTTCCAACTTTTCCTTAATTCTTGAGCACCGTTAAATTCATGGAACTTTTTATTAATATTTAACAATTACTGACTTAAAATAATCTCCTGTGACTTGCTGAAAAGTTCTTTATAAGCAATTTTTGCCTTATTTTAAGTGTAGTAAGATATTTACACGAGAAATTAGACAAATACTTGGTAAGATTTTGCGTTTTTGCAGTGAAGGGTCTCCGCTTTGAAGAAATTCTGTAAAGTTTTCTGAAACCAGGCAAACAAACTGAATTGATTGATCACCAGCAGTGGATCAGTATAACTATTCAGTTTGGAGATATTTACAAATCAAGGCCTCGGCAAACGGTATAATAAACTGGGAATTAAGAGACACTGAATAGATCTGATTAGAAATACCAGCTTTGCATTCATATATTCTGCAGATACAGAGAGTCTGACTCAGGAGCATCACACAGTGTGATAATGAATGAAGTGACGGGCCGTGGAGTTAGAAACCAGTATGAGACGTGGGAGTGATGGGAGGGAAGTAGCATCTGATCATGTTTATAACATGACTATTTCAGTGAAACTTGTTCTCTAACAGCCATTTATGAAACTCGGTGGAACATGTGAGCAGATGGAGTGATGAAGACTCTCAGCCTCCCTGTGAACTGTGATCTTACATAACCGAGGCGACGCAGCACTGCGGCGTTCAGGAACACCCCCACCCCACCACCACCACCACCACCACCACCCCATCCCTCATGAATATTTCACCATCGCCGCAGCTCGTCCTGCGACTCCTGCAGCCACATTCACACCTCCGCTCTGATCGTTTCTCAGCGGTGTCGCTCGTCATCTTTCATCTCTGAGTCAGTGTTCAGGCTCGGTTTGTCTCCGTGTGGGAGGACGTCAGGAAGAAGTCGGCTGCTCGGCTCTAATTGGCACCCGGGAGGAGAAACTCTGCGGCTGGGAGTCAGATTGTCCTCGTGAAGGCAGGAACGAGGAGGAAGAGCCCTGTAATCAGAGACGTCAGGGTGAAACGTGGCTCACAGAGACTGTATTTAGGGAGAAATCACACCTCAGCACTGCATAAACTGAAATCAGTGGACATGGTTGTGTTTAGACCTGAATCAGATGTTTACACTGCAAAAACACAAAATATCGGCAAGTATTTTTGTCTAGTGTCTAGTGAAGATATCTTGAAATAAGACAAAATTAACTTACAAGTAACTTTCCAGCAAGATATAGAAGCTTATTTAAAGTAAGTCATTTCTTAATGTTGATAAAAAAAATACTAGTTCAACTGGCAGGTTATTTCACTTATAACATGTGAAAAATGTCTTGTTGTAAATGAAATAATCTAGCACTTTTTCATCATTTTTAAGAAACTTTTTACTTAAAAAAGTTTTTTATCTTGCTGAAAAAAGTTACTTGCTCCTATATCTCTTTACTTGTAAGGTAGTTTAGTCTTAATTCAAGTGTACAAAGATATTTTCAGTAAAACTAGACCAAACACACATTGTTTAGATCTCGTGTTTTTCAGTGTTGGGCTCTTTGAAGGTTAATGACGTTTGGAAGCCTCCGACTCGTCTCGTTAGCTCGCAGTCAGACTCATTAAACAGTCTGTTAGGGAACAGCTGGCTGGATTTCTGCTGTTTAATTACATGAACTCATGTTTCATCAGATTAAAGAAAGGATTCATTTAAACTGATCAGGATCAGGTTGTTGATGTGACTGACGGCTCTGATCTGCTGTTTAACTTCATGCTGTAACCTGTAGAGCTGCACCTGTTCCTGCCTGAGGCTAATAAATAGCCTCCATTATCGGATCTGATAATACAAACAAACACAGAGTGCAGCCTCTGTAGGGCCTGAGATGTTTGTTGTATTAACTCTGACTAACTCAGAGGTCAGGATGTGCAGACGTCTGAACCTCTGGATCTTTTTCTGCTCCTGTTAATGTTTGAGCTGCTCCTGGTTTGTCTCTTACTCGCGCTGTTTTGCTCGGTTTCAGAGCTGTAAAAGCTGCGCTGTAAAGAAATGTGCACTCTGATGTTTGCATGGCAAACAAATGAGCAGCAGCAGCTCTCAGGTTCACACTAAGCCTTATCTGTGAGATGAAGTAGAGACGTCACGTGTTTCTGAGCAGGAACATTTCATTTCATCTCACTGTGTCCTGTTTTAATCACAAACTTGCTCAGCGGAGGATCAGGTAACCTGCTGCTTTAGAAAACTTTATGCACCTGGTTTCTGCAGGCTTCACAGCATCAGCATAGAGTTGCATTTCATATAAATCTGATCTGCTAAGCTGTTATTTTGTCATGTTTGTTTGTAATAAATTATTTATTCCCTCTGAAAAATGTAGAGGTCTAATCTGTTCCTGTCTCTACACGAACACCATTAATTAGAAATCTGCAGCCTAAATACAAAGTCATGATTTTCTGAACTTTCTCAATTTAATTGATTTTTATTAAAATTGAACAGTGCATATTAATGAGTATGCAATAGTAAAGTAAATCCACAAAATTTAGCAAAATCCTAATTTCCATCAATAGTCCCATGAAACAAACACAACGCACAAAACCACATTATTAATATAATGTCATAAAAGCAATACAAGCAGCAAACAAAAATTGTAAGTTTGTTTTAAGATACCTACATACAAGTGCTAATATATTTCTACATAACAACATCTGTCAAAATGCTAACAAAACTTTAGTAGGAAATTTCTAAACGGTCTTTTAATCCAGACATGGTTGCATTACTGACCAGCCGTGTTTTAAGCTGCAGCTTAAAGGGAAAATAGGTGGAGTCACACATTCCAGTCTTTATGTCTGTGTTGCAAAGGATGGGCTCCAGTCTGAGATTATGAATGAAGAAAAAAATTATATTTGACCTCAACAAGTTCAAATTTTTACTACTAAATTAATATGAAACCTCGGTTATTGAGATTGGAAGTCAAATGTCACAATGTTACAGATTATGTAAAATTAGGGCTTAACTGTATGACAAACAGAAATATTTCCTAGAAACCATCTATGAGTTTTTCCACATGTAAATTCAAACTCTGCAGTGTTTTTTTTTTTTTTTTTACTTTTAAACGTTACCCTGATTTGTTTTTCTTTCTGTTATTGTGATGTGACCGATTTCTTTATGAACTTTGAGGCGAAACTGGAGTTGAATTCAGGTCAGATTAGTGAAAAGTGGTTTGGTTGTGAAAGATCTCAAGTTGAAAGAAGGATCATCTCTGAACGTTCTCGCAGTAAAAACTGATGGACATTTCAACAAATCCAGGAAGTTGGATCTCTTCCTGCAAATTGTTGGACATTTAGATCCTTCCAGTTAAAAACCTGGATCTGTTCAGGTTCTGTGTTGCTTGTTTCTGGTGTCAAAGGAAGCAGAATCACTGAAGTTGCTCCTGATTTCATCTGAGACATTCGTCAGCTGCCCTGCGGCTCCGTCCTCACGTCTTCCCACTGGAGTAGATCCTCTTCTGTTCAGGATGCTGCTAACATCATCACAGCAACCCCAGCTCTCATTACCTGTTGTGTGCTGGAGGGGGGTGGGGCTGAGTCATTCAGGACATAAAAATGAGTAACAGCTGACTGCTGCCATGGTAACGCTTCAGAGCTCCTCCCTTCACTTCCTGCTCTGTTCAGCATCAGGTTCCCCGCTTTGAGAGAGAACAAAAAAAAAAGCATCCTGTATCTCCCAGGATCCATAAACACAGATTTTACGTTTGAGCTGAAACATAAACTTTGCTGTGATTATGCAGTTTGTCTTGAAGCGACTCCGTCAGCAGCAGACAAGAAAGAGGACGACTGTTTCTGATCACATCAGCTGCTGTTTGAAGGAAGCTCAAATTTGAACTGATTTGATGAAACACATGTGGTATGCCAGATACTCACATAAACTACATAAAGGGACACATAGCATCTTTTTTAAATCACTCTCTGACTTTAAATCAGACTAATATTTTCTTTTTCAAGGTTGGTTATGATTGGGAAAGTTTTTTCTATTTGCTAAATAGCAGAAAATGAGAGGAATGTTATTCTTTAGAGAATTTGATCAAGGGTTACGTATCCTTCTGACTTGGGTCAAATCTTTTCTGCACACTTTCACAAACGTCTTCCACTAGTTTGCTTGAATTTTTTTTCCCATTCCTGCTCCCAGAACTGGAGTTAGTTATTCTGGTTTGAAGTGTGTGAACATCTGGCATTATTAAATGTGACAACCCACTGACGCACAAACATGTTAATACGTTTGCACCTTCTGCTGTTAAAAACCACTGAAACTTTCAATTTCTCTCAAGAAACATGAAATTAAAATCCTCTGAAATGCCTCTCCTGCTTTTTTCTGAAGTTATAAATGGATAATTTAATTACCTTGCTACACAGTGCTTTAGTGCATCATGTCAGAAAGTGTTTATTTAAGAAAAGTCACTGGAAGTTTGATTTTATCTTTAAAAAACATCAAATAAATCTAATTTTCCTCTCTCAGATGCAACATTTATTAGTTTCTGCATGAATCCACCTCTTCTGTTATATTTTATAAGTGTTTATCTATGTTTAGTGTGTAACAGTGAGCTATGAATATAAACCGACCAATTTATCACTAATAATGTCATAAAAATGAGTCGGCGAGTAGCCACCGTTGCAAACATCCTGTCTCTGAGTGATGCAGGGAAATTATCCAATTTGTATGTTTCTGAGAAAAGACTGGAGCGGAACAGGAATCGATAATAATTCTGCTTAATGTTACAATCTCTGTGTCGTCTTCACATTTCCTGCTGCCTCTTATGCTCTCCCTGTTTGTGTGTTTCAGTGGAAAGAGAGGTGGTGCAGAAGAGGACCTTCACGCGATGGATGAACCTGCATTTAGAAAAGGTCTGTTCCATTTCCGCCTCAGGGAAAGTTTGTTTTATGTTCAACTGTCCCGAAACATCAGCGTTTATGTGAGAGCGCCCCCTCTCTGCTGAAGTGGGGGCGTGGGACCCTGAAGCTCCTGCATGAATATCATAATGAGAAACTGCTGAACATGACCCATTCATGCTGTGTCAGCTGTAACTCGACACCTGCAGCCCATTTGTGTTTTATGGTCTGATCTTTGAAATGTGAATATGCAAACATGCAAAGTGAGATCAGCTGCAGGTTACAGGCTGCAGGCATCAGCTGGAAAAGCAGACGGTCCAAACCTTTCACCACACAGATGAAAATCACCACATCAATAACAACAGATATTTTGCCTACTCACCGATAAAGTGTGCAGTATTTTATTTAAACACATGAAGTAATTAGATTTGTTGTTGTAGATCCTAAACTGATACATTTTGTTGATTTTGACCAATAAAATCAGGATTTAGGTTGAAAACACTTCCTGTGTTTAGCCAAGTTTAATAAATTAATTAGAAGCAAATTAGGTTGCAGCAAAGTCCGTTTTTGAGTAAATGTTATTTAAAGACAAATAACTGCTGTTGTTGGTAATATTTTCTATTTAGTTTTTTTTTCTTTTACGTCATCTGTGATAATTTCGCCCTAGATAAAAATAGAAAGTCTCCATTTACATCAACACCTGTGCTGAGAGGAGCAAATTTTAGAGCTTTAGACAATAAACTGAAATAAACACAAACAGGTAAAATAGAGAATTAACTACTGGGTAAAAAAAATGATTGTAAAGTTTGCATTTTATAGCCGATAACGGAGGATTAAACAAAATAACTCTGTTTTCTTATCAGCTGTATGACTGTTTACATGCTGACAGTAACACTGTAAAAATCTATTTCTGCTGTTCAGACGTCATAAACTTCAATTAGCTCTTACAATCAGATTATGTTCATAGATTCAGATACTGACGACATGTTGGGTTGTTTAAACCTCCATCATTCTGGAGACTTTAATCATTTATACTGGCCGAGTTTGACCTTTCACTTTAACTGTAAGCACAGAGTCCGATAGAGTCGCAGCAGAACATTGTTTCTGACCCAGAACTGAACAATGACTGTCTGGATGGAGGCAGGAGTTACAGAGGAGCAGAGAGACGGGATGTGGGCAGAGTTATTCATTTAACACTGCAACATTGTCCCGAATTGGTCCAAATAAATTGGCTCTGTCTTGTTTATTTAACAAAGCCAAACTTTTATGCTGGGCTTGACTTGCCGCAGGATTCTTATGAATCAGTGCATCTGTGTGTTTTTTGTGTCTGTCTTCTGAAACCCTCAGCTGGCTGTGGTGGTCCTACTCATCCTTATGGAGGTTTCTTCCTGTTTAAAAAGTAGGATTTATTGTTTAGAATGAGGATTTGCTGTTAAGTTTGCAATGAAACGTCAGAGTGAGGCTGTCCAAACTCTTTTTCCTCTGGGCCAAAATCATAAAGTCAAAAGAACTTGTGGGACAGAAAAAGAAGGAAAAAATACTTTTTTGTTTTTGTTTTTTTTATACTTATTCAACAACATTTTTTCAACTCTGAGTAATAAAAACAAGGTTTAGATCCCTTTTACTAAAAAGTGCATAACAAAGTTTGAGTCATTAAAAGCAGATCTAGTTGCACAAAAATCTGCTAAATGCAGATGTGCTCCTAAAAAGTTGTTGTGGTAGACAACAACTTTTTTATTGTAAGGCTTTAATATGTTTGTGACAATTTTGCCGTGGTTAAAAATAGAAAGTCTCCATCGACATTCTGTGCAAAGGGAATGCAAATTTGTATCTTTCTTGAATTGCAGTCACAAAGACAGTCCAGGGGCCACAGTTTGGACACTTCTGTGTTAAATTTTACTATAATATATAAATTCTAGTATTTTATTGTAATTAGACAATAATTGGAAAGTTTATATAATTTAACTGATTTGATTTCTGTACATAATTTGGATCAGTTTGTCTTTCAAAATGTCCTCCGGTGGCATGTTGTCTGAATTCAGATGAACTGAGGTCAGAACTTGGGTCTTGGAATGACATCACTTCCTATTTTGAGCCAGAAAACCAGCAGGATTTAATCGCTGATGTGTGAACATATTTCTGTGTGTTCAAACGGAGAAGGAATAGTCTTAAAAAAAAGAAAGTGTGCAGTTCTGTGTCGGCTAAATGTTGGAATTGCAACTCTGAAAACTTTCAACAGCTCAGCTCACATCCTTCGTTCCATTTTTTGTTCCTTTTTTGTACCTTTTTCTTAAAATATCCATTTAACTTCTAGAGAACCATTACACCCATTGCTCTGGAGTTTATATGGATTTGTGCATTTTGAACTCATTTGTGGGAAAATGGAGAAAGTATCATTTTTGTTGTTATTTTGTGGTTTTTGTAATTTCTCTGATGAAAACAACAAACACTTTACAGCCTGAATTGTTAGATACTCCGCTGTCAGACAACATAAGCATATTTGCACTACTAGAACCTGCCTTTTCTTTTTCTCTATAAATATAAAAAATATAAATACTCATGCTCTTTCTTTGTCCTTTCTTTCTTCTGAAGTTTATAAATTTAGTGTGAATGTGTAAAACTCCTGGTTTGTGCAAACAATCTTGGCCAGCAAAGCTGATGCTGAATCACATTTGTTTTCATTTTGTTACAAGTACTTCGTTCTTTTATTTAATATTTTTTGTTACTTTGTTTTGCAATGTAATCATGATTATCAATAAAATAATTGGTATCTTATACGTTGGTGTTTTATGTTGTTGTAGGTGGAAACTGTCATAAGATTTCAACCCAAATATAATCTAAAAATCAATAAATCACAATGAAAAGTAAGATATACAGCCATGCAAACAGAGACCGGCTCCCGCAGTCTTCCCATTTTCACATGAATGCAAGTTGATCCTGGAAACTCCTGCATTAAACAGATTGCAGCAGTAAAATTTAATGAAATGGATCAAAAGGATAAAACAGTAAATCAAACAATTCAATAGGTAATAAACAGACATGATTAGTTGGAAGAGCTTCCACCACATTTTCTCGCGTCATACAGAGAAGCACTCAGTTCTGCTCTGAATCAACGTTCAGAGGAAACAGAATCACTGAAGTGAAAGTGATGCTGCCTGCTGACAAGCCATGGAGTTATGAACTGTTTGCTGTATTGATCCTCTGCAGCCACCATCCACAGTTAGTGTCTGTCTCTTTTGGGTGCATTTGTTGTGTTGTTTTGTTTTGCATTATGCTCTGTTGCTATTATTACTGCAGCTCCAGCCTCTGCAGTCTCTGTCCTCAGTTTAGTTTGTGAACAGTGAGTCTCAGCGTCTGATTGTCTCTTTTGTCTCCCGTGACACAATAATCCTCTCTTCTCTCCCTCTGTGTATCTGGCCTGCTGTCAGAGCTCTGACCCACTAATTAAACAATCAAACACTTGTTTTCAGCCATCTTGGAACGTTCCAGCTCCTCAACTCCCCCAACCCCAAACGACCTCCATGTCCCAGCAGGTTCATGTCAGGGCTCAGTTTCTCAGACTCCTCTCTCTGATGCAGTGATAATCTGCATCCATCATCACCTTTCCTTGTTTGTGTTCAGAGCTGCTCCAGTAGATACATCTGGATGTTTCTGAGCAGGAAGATTTAATGGAACCTGATCCATCTGCAGCTACGATGTTTAATTATTCAGCCTTAAAACCGGACTAAAGGAGGATTTCAGTAGGCAGAGTTGTGACCTGCAGCTGAGACAAGTCAAAACCACGTCACCATAGTTCCTCAGTCACATAATATATGCATTAGACCATCCGCTCTATTATTTTTTAGATTTGAATTATTTTCTTATTCTAAAATGGAACAACAAAGCATTATTTTAGTGTAAATTTGATAATTTGTTGAAAAGAATGCATCTGCAACTTAAAAAAATACTTCTAACATCAACATGTGAAAAGATAATTCCTTTTTGACTTCTGTCCACACAGCTGAAGGCTGATCTGTTAATTATTTTTTGGATTAACCAGTTAATGATTGGTTTCTAAAGGTGCTTGATAAGGGATTTTTTTAAGCAGAATTTGCAGTGGTTAAAGCAAAACCTGTTCTGGGTGGAACATGCTTACAAACAAAGGTGTTGTTCTTTCTGCAAATAGCCTTTTTTGACTCTCATCTTTTAATCTGATGCTTTATTAACTAAGGGAAGCTTGTGACTAATCAACCCTGCATAGGCAAAATCACAAAAACCTTCGAAGATTCAACCTGACAATAAAACATAAAGCCAAGCAAGAGTTGAGATGGTTTTCCACTTGAAATGTTGTGGAAAAAGATGAGAGTAGATATAATATGGGATGTTCAGATTTGACCTTAAATCCTGAATAAAAATTTGTCTGTCCACAGTGTGACCCGCCGCTGCAGATCCAGGATCTGTTCCAGGACATCCAGGATGGATACGTCCTTATGGCTCTGCTTGAGGAGCTGTCCGGCTGCAAACTGGTCAGACTTTACATTTACATGTAAACTCACGACATCCTGAGCAGCCGTGTAACTGCTCTCTTTTTCCATCTCGTAGCTCCACGGCTTCAAGAAGTCCGCCCACCGCATTTTCCGACTCAACAACATCGCCAAGGTGCTGTCCTTCCTGGAGGAGAGAAACGTGAGTTTCTCAGAGGGTTGGCTGTGGTGGAGCTGATTCCTGTCTGATCTGCCAGTTTGTTAAAGCTGGATTAATGTGTTTTTCCAGGTGAAGCTGGTCAGCATCGATGCAGTCGACATCGCTGATGGAAACTCCTCCATCATCCTTGGACTCATCTGGAATATCATCCTCTTCTTCCAGGTACTTCCTGTCTCCCTCAGCATCTTCATTACATTCCCCTCCTTTGATCTGTCGTTCCCAGTTATGTAGGGGTGACAGACATTTTTGACTTTTAGAAAGTCTAACCAAACTTCTCCATCTCCACCAAGATCAAGGAGCTAACAGGAAACATCCGGAGCCAGTTCCCCTCCTCGTCCAGCTTGTCATCCATCCCCACCAGCTCAGACTCCGACACATCCTTCAGCAGCACGCCGTCAGAGGAGCGACAGTCTGCTGCCACCACCATGAGGGAGAACAGCAAGGCCATAAAGAAGCTGCTGCAGTGGATCCAGAGGAGAACCCGGAAGTGTGTTGGATGTAGAACAGAATAAAACCCAGACCGATAATGAAACTGAGTCTGATCCGATCTCTTGTGGTCTCGTAGGTACGGCGTGGCCGTGCAGGACTTTGGGAAAAGCTGGACCAGTGGTTTGGCCTTCCTGGCCGTCATTAAGTCCATCGACTCCAGCCTGGTGGACATGAGGAAGGCCCTGCTGAGGACTCCCAGAGAGAACCTGGAGGACGCCTTCAGGATAGCGCACTACAGTTTGGGAATACCGCGACTGCTGGAGCCTGAGGGTGAAAATCACAGCTTCACATATTTGATCCGTGACTCAGCCGCTGTTTGCTGCTGACGCTGTGACTCATTCCTGATGTTCTGATGAGATGGAATCAAACACCAAACAAGGATGAAAACAGGCTCAGTCACAATACACCCGCAGAGTTTACTCATGTTTTAAACCTGTTAGTCCGTCTCACTGAAGGCAACTAAAACCAGTCAGAAAGTGTTTCCATTCATGGTTTAATTTAGTGTGAAAAGGATAATGAAACAGGTTTAACTTACCGAAGCAGCTCTGTGTTTATGAGATTTACATGATAACCTAAATAGAAAATGCTTGAATCCATCATCTTGTTGACCAGTCAGACAACACTGCAAAAACACAAAATGTCATTAAGTGTTTTTAGTGTAGTTTCTAGTGCAAATGTCTTAAATAAAGACAAAACTAACATACAGATAACTTTTCAGGAAGTTAAAGGCGCTTGTTTTAAGTAAACGATTCCTTAATATTGATTTAAAAAGTTTGATTAAAAAAAAAAAATCATTTATAACATGGGAAAAATGTCTTATTATAAGTGAAATATTTTTTAATTCATATTGAGGAGTTATTTACTCAAAATATTCAAAGGGCAAACATCCAGATTTCCATTTTCCACTAGACTAGCTTCGGTAAAACACCTCCATAAAAATACTTAAAAAAGAGCAGAAAACAAAAGGTTGAAACTGTTACATGATTGGTCACACTTTAAGGAAATGTAACCTGTCAAAGCAGTAAAGTAAGACAAGTGGAACCATGAACTGAAAAGGTCAAGCTTCAGTCAAACCTGCCCATGGAGGCAGTATGAATTGATATTATTTGGAGCTTTATCAGTTTGTTCTTCACTGGAAACAGAACCAGTTTGCTCCTATTTTAACCTTTGTGCTGTTGTGTCTCCATCTGCTGATACAAAAGCAGGAATGTTTCACTGGTGCATCAAAAAACCAGTTAGATCAGGAAGTTTGATGAGAGATTAGAAGATGCAAAGATTCTTTAAAGGTTTTCACACTCTTTCAGTATCTGAGAGTAAATTCTTGGTTATTAATAATGTACGGCACCATTAACACAACAAGACTCCTTGTTGTGTAGAAAAACTTAGAGGATAAAACTGATTCTGATTTTTTTTTTCTTGTGTAGACGTGACTATAAATGCTCCAGATGAGCAGTCCATCATCATATATGTTTCCCAGTTCCTGGAGCACTTTCCCGGCACACAAGAGGTAACAAAATAAAAGACTTTTACAGGTTCTGATTCTGACAGAACAAAACTTTTGAATATCTGCGTTTCCCTCACAGTCCGAGGAACCCTCCCAGGTGATTGAACGAAGCGTCTCCATGGGCAAACTCAACTTCCGTGACATCGACTCGGAGCACATGAGGAACGGAGCCCATCGCAGCAGAGTGAAGCAGCGTTCCTACATGTTCCAGAAGGACTCCAGCCAACCTCCACCTAAACTCCTGATCTCCTCAGTGTCGGAGGACAGAAGCGTCTTGGAGCCGCGTTTCAGGGTGGCTGCAGCTCGATCGTGGTCAAGCGACGACATTTTATCAGACCCCCCCCTCGCCGAAGACGTGTCCACCAGAGAGACCGGCAGCGACGTTCTGCAGGACTTTGGTTCCCCTCAGCAGTCCTTCACTCATTCACCCTCATCGGTACCAGAGTCGCTGATTGGAGATTCTGCCATCAACTCTCCAGACTCCTGGATGGAGGGGGAGCTGAATCCGGACCGGTTCTGTGAGAGTCGCAGTGACAGCTCTTTATGTGACATTGGGACGGCCTGGGATGTTTACCGGGCCACGCCGGTGGAGGTAACGCCGTACGATGAGGGATTTATCTCCTCCGTTGAGGACCGAGCTCCTGATGAATCCATTATTGAGACATACATTGACGAAGGGATGAGCTCTCTGGACCGAATCGATACGGAGACTGAGAGAAACCAAGAAGAAGAGAAAGCAGAGAACACTGAGACTCTAAACCATGAACCAAACTTGGCAGCTGATGTTGAAGAAACCAAACTTAAGGGTGTGGATGAAATTCCAGTGCAACAGGATGCAGTTCCCAAAATACAAGAACCTTTGGATAGGTTGTGTGAAACTGGACTGGACCGCTTTGTTGCTGGAGATCTTGCGAAATCAGATAAGTTGAACCAGTTTGAGCCTTTCTTTTCCACTGAACCACCTGAGGAGATTCCTCTGATTAAACAGGAAGGAGAAGGAAGTCAGGATGGACAGTTTCCTCCTGAGCAGTTGCCTCAGGAGGAAACTGATTCAACTCCACAGGATGAATTAGAGGAGCTGCACGATACGTCAAAGAGTTTTAATGAAGGGAATGACTCAGCTGTTGAATGCCAAGATAATTCAAGGGACTTCTCACAGTGTGAAGAGACCAGCAGCTCAGAAACATTAAATAGACCTTCAATGAAACCAAGTCTGAACATTCCTCTGATCTCCATTACCAGTGAGCCAGAGGAACCAGATGAAGAGACAGAACCTTACCCAGGAATACTTGATCAGGACGAACATGAAGATCAGCAGAGAAACTCAGAGGTCCAGAGTTCTCAAGGTCCAGATCCACCAAGCATTGTTTTCAGTGAGGCTGATGGACAAGAACCTCCAGAGATCCCTTCCAGTTTGATAACAGAGAACAATAAACCAATGTCAGACCCAGAACCTGAGTCTTTAAATGAACCAGGTGTCCAGGATGGGACACACCCAGAAGGTGACTACGATAACAGGAAACAGGAGGAAGGGCTTCCTGGGAGCAAATCCCAGAAAGATGGATGTGACAACCAGCATGAGAATCCTGACGGAGGCAGGAAGAGTCCGTCTGATGGACACTGGGACACACCGACTGAAAGGGAGACGGAGGACAGCCCACAGAACCTCCTGGACTCGTTTGACGGCTTCCAGAACGTTCTGAACGCAGATCCTCAGAAGCTGAACGGTCAGATAGGGGCGCCGTGTTCTCCACCAGCAGATTTACCCAGAAACCTGGAGCAGCTGTCGTCTCACTTCGACAGACGTTCTCCCACAGAGGAGCTGGTCGGTGACCGGATTGAACCCATGGATCTGTTCTACCCAGACAAAGAGGAGTCCGTTCCTCCAGATCTTCCTGACTCAGACATGCAGAGGTGGCCTTCGGTTCTGAGCGTCTCTGCACTCCAACCAGCGCCACCTTCAGACAGACTGGAGGACCTACAGATGGACTTCCTGAGTGGAGGAGAGCAGGATCGTGTAAGATTTCCTTTTTTTCTGATGGGTTCAGAGTCTGGATCATGACGTTCCTTAAAGAGATTCTGGATGTCAGAAACATTCAAAGAAAACAAATGTTTAAGGCTGCAGTGAATAAATAGTTAGCAGTTATTTTGACAATTAATTGGTTAAATGAATTGGATAAATACTGAAATAATTATTACACTCTGCAGATTTCTGACTCTGCTTTTTTCATATAAATTACTAGAAATACACTAAAAGATGCAAATAAACAGATAAACCTTTTAAAATAAACATTTTATTGTCTAAAATTCAATAGAATCCTTGCAGAGAATATTTTATTATTTCTAGCAAAGGACGCATCTGCAGCTAAAAAAAGACTTTTTAATTGATTCATCACTTTGAATCAGATTGATCGTTTCAGCCCTAGTGAAAGGGATGAAACGATCTGATCTAAATGATCAGGTCAGCTTTGCAGTTTGTTTCGCTGCTGGACAAAATTCAGATGTATGCAAATGACGCTGTGTGGGTGTGGCGGTGTTGCACAGGGAACTCTGTTTGAT
Organism: Poeciliopsis turrubarensis; assembly: GCA_010277015.1. Lineage (NCBI taxonomy): Eukaryota > Metazoa > Chordata > Actinopteri > Cyprinodontiformes > Poeciliidae > Poeciliopsis > Poeciliopsis turrubarensis. The sequence goes on along the minus strand of VMRN01000003.1, from coordinate 10,412,415 downwards.
AACAGTGAACTTACTGAGCCTGACAGAAAACAAACCAGAAATAAACCAACCCTATTTCTGATATTATTTATTATTTGGAAGATTTCAAATAGAAGTTTTCTCCTATGATTTGTTCTGATTTGCTCTATGATTCCTTCTGACTGTTTTATTGTTTTGCTAAAGGCATCTTAACTTTTTTTTAACCAATCAGACGCCTCCTGACTCGCCTGTATCCCAGGAGCAGTGTGTGATGTGCGGAGTGACGATCGGGGCTCCGCAGGCCGCTGATGTTTCAGAAGCAGACAGCAAAGCAAGCTCTCTGAGGTAGGGCTTCTATTCTGGTACTGTGAGAACCAGACCAGACCCGAGGGACAGCAGTGGGACCGTTCTGACCCAAATCCTCTCTGTCTGCTCACAAGTTCCCAGAAATGTATCTGAGAGGGCTGCAGGAATGAATCACTGCAGCTTAAAGGCAGGAGGCGAGGATTATAGACGCTAATGTGCTTCAATTAATTCTTACATCACAGATTAACTGGGTTCCTGTTCTTCAGTTGGATTCATGTTTGTAAGCCTGCAGGCTGTCAGACATCATTTCTGACTTCGCCGTGTTTCAGCCTTTTGGGTTTTGCAGTCGTTGAAAGAAATTCAGTCTGCATCAGAATGCATGAATATACTGCAGGAATAAAAATATGCAATTTGGGCCATATCAAGATCATGAATGTCCTCAATCACAGATTTTTTTAAAGATCTGATTTAGAAATTGTTTGATATTTGCGTTTATTTATGACGGTAAATGTGTCTTTTTGTTATTCGGCACATCAATCACAGATGATAACTTGACATCAAGTACGGTTGAGGCAGCAGTGAAGTAAAAGTAAAAAATACTGCCACCTGCAGATGGGAGTTAGCATCATCTGTTTAATCCCAATATTTTTGACAATTTTTGCATATCCCCAAAGGTTTTGAGTTTCTGAGAGACATTTGAGGGCCTGATTGATGTTATGTGGGGGTAAACAGATAAAAGTGCTTCGTTTGATTAAAATAACATTTAAGCTCACCATTGTAATGTTGAATAAGGGTTCCTCCAGAGCCTAGAGGGCCACATTAGAAGCTACGGCGGGCTGGATTTGGCCCACGAGCCTTGAGTTTGACTCATGTGTCTTAAAGGATGTTGAGTGATTTATGGTTGGGTAATTTCATTTTTCATGCCCTGCAGAAATATAAAATCTTGCCAAGTATTTTCAAATACACATAAAATAAAACAAAACTGACTTACAAGTAACTTATGTCTTATTTCAGGTGCAATGAGATATTTGCACTAAAAATTAAACTAAAACTACTTGATAAGATTTTATGTTTTTGCAGTATGGGGGATTTAAAATCAGAAGAAGGATGATATATGATCGATATCCGCAATTTTTTGAAAAACTATCCATATATCAGAGGGAATGAGGATTTTATTGAAAACTTCCATTCAGCTGTCACATGAAACAACAGTGAACTGAATTTCCCAGTCACAGGTCCAATTGAAACTGAGTGAAATGAATGAGAGCTGCTGTAGCTCTGAAGGGAAATAAACAAGTCGGGCGATGAAGTCAATAAAACAGACTTCAAATTAAAGGTTTCAGGATCTCCTGACACTATGGTGTGTCTCGCTCTGCGACCTGAACTGATGGATTCTGATTTTTAGGACGGACTCCATCAGACCAGATGAGATCCACATCCCTCCGGTGCTCCGACACAGAAAAGGAGGTCGCCTCTCAGACTCCACGGTGAGTTCAATCCTCTGGCTTCTCTTCTGTGGGCGCTGATGCCTTATTGATAGTAAATAACAATAATTATTTACGTCTGACAGGACAAACCGAGAGCTGCACCCAGAAGAGCTGAAGCTGAAGACTCTGATTTATGGTGAGGACACCTCTTTTACATTCTGCACCACTCTGTTTATCTGCAGCTATTTAAAGAGATGTAAGCTCAGAGTGGATTTGAGCATGTTGCACAAAATACAGAAGGAGCAGAAATGTTGCAGGAGAAAGGGAGTTATGAATTGTTTTTGTCCAATTCTGTAATCATCATATTTATTTTGGATTATGGATCAGAACTGCTGACTTCATTTGGACTGCATTCAAAGACTAAAATACCTGGGAATAAAAATAGACCCCTTCAATTTAATCATCCTGTGGTCCAGTTTCATTTTCATGTTCCAAACCCTAAGCCTTCTCTGATGAGTTTAAACAATTATTTTTTCTTTATGATGGGAAACAAATTAAAGATGATGATGGGATAATTTACTTCTATATTTTCCCCTAGTTTTTAACTGACTTTTTAATATTAAAAATGGCTTATGAAGCATATTGCAACAAAAAGAGAAAAAGATTACAAATGAGAGAAGTAAAATGAATAAACCACCAAGAAACAATGAACTACTGTTTATATACTGAGTCTGTAATATATTGGAAAACTTTGCATTATTGTGGTAATAAAAATATATTAGCTGTGAAAATCTTTATATTTGTGAGTGTATTTGCCAACACAGCTGCTACTTCCTTGTTTCCAGACTTCCTCTGAAAAGAAAAGAACATCCTCAGGCTTTACTCTAATCTACAAAAACCAGTGGGAACCCTTCACCACTTAGAAATGTTAGGAAAACGGCTATGAATCAGTGTTACTGGGTGAAACGTGCTTCCGCATGACACTTCGAAACCTTCTGCTGCGTCTGAAGTTGCTTCAGTCTGCAAAAGGCGTTTTCTGTAAAGCTCTGCCTGCAAAATCTTTTATCTCCAAATTTAGATATTTTTAACAAGTCCTCAGGGAATCTGTGTTGATTTTGTTTTTCAAACGTCTTCTGCCTGTTTTAGTCTAAACCCTGAGCCGTCTGATCCGAGGGAAGCGTTTCTGTGTGTGTTTTTCAGGTGGAGGGAGAACTGGGAGCTGTGTGTGCTGCTGCTGCTGTGGCTGCTGCTCTACTCCTTCATGGTTCTCCCACAGATGGACCTGAAGACGCTGCCTAGCCTGCTGCTCAACCGATAAACACACACACACATGCACACACACATTAAACACTCTGACACTGAGTCAGAGCTTAGCTGCCACCCTCCTCTTCATCACTGACTGCACTCCAGCTTAAATGAAGGCTTTTTATTCTTTCTTTCTGACTGAATTCATTTTGTTTTTGATTTACTTTTGTAAAAACATATATACATATATATATATATATATATATATATATATATATATATATATATATGGTATTATTTTAAGAGAAAATGTTCTGCTTTTATGTAAACAATGAAGTCTACAAATGTAAATTTACAGATTCATAAAGTTGGGAGAATTACTAAACCTGCTGCTTTAAATTTTAATCACTCACATAGATCTAATCATCAGAGAGAGAAAAAATAATTTTATGGAAATTATGAAAGGTTTCTGTGTAACTGCCGAGAAAACATGCCGCCACAGGAACATTTTGTAAAAAAACAAAAACAAATAAAAAAAACCCAAAACAAACAAAAATTATCAATAAATATTCATTTTCTGATGTAAGACAGAAATTTAAACTTGAGTTAGTAATTTTTTTGACTGTTATAGCCCCATAAACATGAATTATTACAAAATAATTTTTTGGTTCATTTTAGGCATAGTTGCTTTATCATTATTTTTTCTGCTGCTTCAGTCTCATTTCATTATTAAGTCTGGTTTTGAAATGCTCCTTTGCAGACTTGAGCACATGAACAGAAGTTTGTTTTTTTTTCTCCTGTATTCCATCTTGGAGCATCATTTATTCTCCACTGGTTCTCTAACGCTCTGCACAGACTCAGTGACATTTTGTCTAGCCGCTGATCGATCAGCTTGTTCACTCTGAAGGTCTACGTCTGCATGCTGATGTGCAGAATCACAACGCTGTGAACTGTGATAAGTTTCTGTTGCATTTGCAGAAAATTTAAACTTTAAGAAAACATATACATTTGAAGTCCTGTTCAAAGTTTTAGGGGGATTTTGCAAAGCTTGAACCAGGAAATAAATCATGCTTTCAGACTGAATCAAAGCAGCTGTGTTTCAGGGGCTGTAACACTGACAGATCTGAGATCTGTACATAAAACACAATTACTGAAGATGTATGAAGACAAAGAATGTTAAAAGTTGGTAAAAGTTGGTTGTGATTTTTCACCTACATCTGAACCAGTAATGTATTCCAGTTTGTCCAGAGAACATTTTAAAGCATCTTAGAGATATTCACACTCCTCGACATTTTCCGTCTTATGTCACATTACAAACACAAACTTCAGAATGTGCAACATGGATCACGCATTATTGTGCACTGGAAGTAAGATTACACTTGGTTTTCAAAGGTTTTATAGAAAAAATTATGTAAATGTCACTGTTATCTGAGTTAATAGTTTGCAGACCCTCTTCACTGCACTGACAGATATATGTTTGGGTTTATACCAGCTTTTCACATCCAGAGAAATTTATGTCAAGCAAGTCAGATTTTTAAGTCTTGTCACTGATTCTCAATCTGATTTAGTTTTGACCTTTGACTAGGCCATTCTAACACCTAAATATACTGTGAACTGAACTGTTCCATTGGAGCCCTGCTTGCGTGTTTATAGTCCACATCCAACTCACTTTTTCAATTCTAATACTCCAGTATTATGGACGATTTTATGTTGTATCCCAATGAAATGCACTGAAGTTTGTGGGTGTAATCGTACAAAATCGGAAAATTTCGAAAGGGAGTGAATATTTTTTGGTAATATACCTTGTAGCTATGTGGGTTCAGTATCTGACATGCAGCAAACAACAGTCTGAGCATGCTCAGTTTGTTAATCAGGAACTAGAATTTACCTCATGTTCAGAATGTGAATAATGTGAATGTGATTCATTTAAAAGTTTATTCACATAAGAAAAATAAAAAGGAATCAAATCTTGATTTAATACAAGAAAATATTTGTATCACAGCCTCATTGATGGATCCAGAATGGCATCCTGTTTATTAAATCTGGAACATGTTACAGTTTTTGCTCCTTTCCTGTGACTCTGGACATTTTGGACAAACATTCCTGTCACACTTTGAGACTAAACTATCATATAAAAGACTGGAGCAGAATGTAGATGATCAGATCTAGATTTTTGTATGTTTGTGAAGTTTGATGGAGCCTTTCTGATGGTGCTGCACTTTGTAACGAGGAAATCTGAAGAAACAAACTGCCAAAGATCATGTTGGATACATTAACTCCACCAGCAGATGAACATCAGGTCACTGGTTTCAGCAGGATTTCGCATGTAGTGTTTTAGGAGACTGAGTGGGAATGTTTGTGGATCATAAGATGGAGAGGATGGATTTTTGATGTTTGGACACTTATTATTATTATTATTATTATTATTATTTTTTTACTTTATTTTAATAATTTCTGATAATTTCTGTGTGAAACCACCACCAAACACTGGTCACCAAGCTTCTCCCTGCAGCATGTCCTCCGTCCACTGGGGGGCAGCAGAGAGGCTACTCATTACAGTTTATCTTCATCACTACTGTGTGCCTGCTCTGGATTTACTATTTACACACCTTTGTGGTAATTGTACACTTATTATTGACTGAAGTTTGTAGTCAGCCTCAACATTAGAACCACTTGGAGGAGAAATATTACACTTCTAGTCAGAGGAAGGGTCAAACCTTTATATCCCTCCAGAACCCCTATGACCCGGCTCCAACACGACTCCTGCTCAGGAACGAAAACAGACCGATCCGATCAGAGACACCAACTCAACAACCCTCAGGACCCGCAACATACACAGCCAATAACCCACATATGTCTTGTTTTCATACTGTTTGACCTGCTGAACATGACACAAACAAACTGGTTTTAATCTTCTGGCTGTTTGTTGCACTGTTATTATTATAAGACATATATGTAAGGATTTTGTAAAATTGTCAGAAATCACTGAAGTTCTGCATTTAATATCCTGTTTTATTTGCATTTTAATCCAGCAGAAACCAGTCAGTGTGAGTGATTCGAGTATATTTTATGTATATTATTTACCTTATTAGGTTGTTACTGATGCATTAAAGTACCCCTAATATGGATATCAACAGATTTGTCCTTTTTCTTTTGGTCCACTGAAATGTTTTCATATTTCTTTAGCACATTTTGAAAGTTTGAAGGATGCTAGGTGGAGCACTAGAGGAACATATTAATGAAAAAAATACTCTAGCAGTTAAAATGCTATTTCAATTGTTTGCTGACACAATTACTCAATCAAGCAATCACATGGCAACAATTCAAAATATTTGGGTGTCTATCTAGACATGGTGAAAATAGTTTGGTAGACATCAGAATGGGAGAAGAAATGGGGTTAAGGTGACTTTAAAGGTGCATCGGTTGTGCAGGACTAGGCGGTCTGAGTAGCTAAGAAACTGCTGATCAGTATTTTGTTGTAAACAAAGTAAAAGCATGACTCCATCCAACAATGGTTCAGGTTGATGGTGGTAGCATAATGTGTGAGGAATGATTTCTTGGGATACTTTAGTACCGACACAAACATGGTTGAAACCCCACAGGCTACTTGAATATTGTCACAAACATTAGTGCATTATGCCACAAAGCTCCAATCATCTCAAACTGGTTTCTTGAATGAGATAATTATAATCCATTGCCTCCACAGTCGCCAGATTTCAATCCAGCAGAGCGCCTTTGGGAAGTGACAGAATGGGAGATTCAAAACATGAAATGAGAAGACGAACAATTTGCAGCAAATCTGCGATGCCTGGCCAATAAGGTACTTGTTGAATCTTCAACATCGAAACAAAAAAAGGGGATGGATTGAGATTGAGATCCAACATAACACCATCAAACATTTGGAGATATGGGATGCTTAAAATACTGAGAGAATGTGTAGGTTAGTTATTAGGATAGGGTTAGGGTTAGGGTTAACCCCCTAACCCTAATGCATAGAGTACCCAAACACAAAGATGATTTATGTTCCAACAAACATTTTCCATGATAATTTTCCAGAGTTTTTAGTGTACACTAGAGATATCAAAACTGAGTCTCTCCTCCTCTTTGTGTCAAGTGCTTTATTTATAAAGCAGCATGACACATCACCCTGAAATAAAGGGTGCAGCTGCTTTCTGATGGGAGTTCCACTGCTTATAGAGTTTCTTTTTTGTCTGAAATGAAAATAAAAATTGTTTTATTAGTTTGATGGTGCCATCTACTGACCATTGAACAAAACTGCTGAGTATACAAAATGATGTCAAGCCTCCTTTATATCATTCTCTTAATCTGTAATTTGCTTGTTCTTTATACGTGGCAATCAGCAGGAGAGGCGATGAAGTTAACTCAGAAATGTTACGTCCTTGCTCCACTTTGGGATGCATTCACAGACCGTAATCACAATGCTAAAGTAAGAAAGGGTTGTGGGACCAGTTTGATGCAGTGATATGATGGAAAACAAAGAAAACAGCAACACCAGAGGCACCTGGATCCCCTATAAGGTGACAATGTCTGTCTGATAAAACAAATGTGTCAAGATAAAGAATCAGATGTTGAAAAAAATATACTGAGGATGGCACAAAACAGATTTTTGTGTCCTGAATAGTGCTAACGTCCGTTCTACAGAGGAGTCAATTTTAAAGTAATTTTGTTTGAATTTGTCAAATTAAACAACAATGCATCTTCTCATCTTAATTTAGATGTTATGGTTTTTAATCCAGATCTATAGAGTTCACCTTGGAGGAGTTGTACAGGGCCCTGACATTGAATCACAGCCTGGGGTCTTTCTACTTGTCTCAGGGTACACCAGCTTAATCCCTCTGTTCAACAAGTTAAGTTCATTGGTCTCTCTGAACTGTCCTTATAATACAACTGTGTGTGTCTGTGTTGCCCTGCAATGGACTGGCGACCTGTCCAATGTGTAACCTGTGTTTGCACAATGACTGCTGGCTGGCAATAGGCCCCTGGCAAGAAGAAGTGGGTATACTCAATGGATGGATGGTACATCCATAGTTGTTTTTTTACTTCTGTAAATATTAACTGCTATTAATTACAATACTTTAAATTATGTTTATTTGCTCTTGACAGCAATACTAATATCATTAATACTTCTATTTAAACCACTTATTTTTATTTTGTGATTATGGTCCTTTTTTAAAGTTCTTTAATTATTCTTTAATTTAATTAATTATAATTTAATTCTTTAATTAGCACAGTTTATAGATTGGGAAAAAAAAACTACTTTTCAAAATATTTCATTTTTAAAGGAGCAAAAAAATTAATTGTGTCATCCTCGTTTAATCTCTGTTACTTATTATCATTGTTGTTTTAAGAACCTTCGTTTTTATTTCCGAGATATTTTCAGTATTTTAGGGGCCTCCCTCGGCCCTAAATAATCTCTCTACACCTCTGGAATGTGCAGTTTCCGTCTGAGGCGGGTGAACTCCGTACGCAGGAAGCCTATTCTGGTTCACTTACGTAGGTTAGCATTCGGACTGAACAACTGCGGCTGCGCAGATAGCGTAAATAATTTAGCGTAGCAGAGGCCCAGGTAAAGGAAGTGGTCCCCCGTGGACAACTAGCCACAAACCGGGACACCGAGCCTGGAAGACAGCGAGGATTTCCACGGAGCCAGTTCAAATGTTTTTTTTTGGGACAATCAGAAGGATTTTACTCCACGGGTGAGTTTCTGCGTGTCTGTTCGGTGTTTCTGGAATATTCTGCGCTACATAGCGGCCCTGCTAGCTGTTAGCCCGCTGACATGAGGATGATGATGATGATGGAGGAGCGTGGCGGTGCGGGGCCGTCCCCACGCTGGGGGACTCGGGGCCTGCTTCTGGTCCAGTCACACAGACACGTCTGGTCGACAAAAAAACACCAACACGAACCGGGTCAGAACCAGACCGGGTCAAAAACATTTTAACCTGCTAGCATTGCTAACATTCTTGACCAGGTTCGGTTGAGGGGTTCTGGTGCAGTTTAGGCTATAAGCTATTATCGCAGATCCCAGTTCGAGTCCTGGTTCTGTTCGAGGTTTATAGAGGGACTCCTGGTTTGAGTCCCAGACCGGCTGGGGGCTCATAGGGTTATTTTAGGTTCGGCGGAACCCCCTGGTTCTGATCCCGGTCCAGTCTGAGCTCTGTCTGCTTTCACCGACAGATATAAATCAGTTTTTTCCTGCCTGAAGATCACTGACAGGTGACATCAGCAGGTAAAGGCATTACTTAAACCAGGTGAATAGGAACTGAAACTCACGTTCCATTCATATCTGTTAGTGATCAATATTAATAGGGGATTTTACTTAAATCCAAGTGCATCAGATGGATCAGAAATATTCTGCACTTTTCCCCATATTGACCCAGTTTCTTGAGATCTAAATGAACCAATACGTTGTCATTTAGGTGTCCATGTAACAGATTTGCCCAGTAACATTATCCAAGCAACTCTCTCCAGCTCCTCCTATTGGGTCACAGGATGTGTCCTTCCAGGGGGGATACGCCATATAGTTCAGTTTTGGCTTATCTATTGTCTATTCCCACTTATCCTTGCAGGGACATCCGGTTTCCATAACTACGCAGGTGATCCACAGCTCTACATTACTGTGTCATTAGGAGACTGAACAGATGCTTTGAACAAATCAATGTGCTGTAACTTTCTCCAGCTGGAATGAAACAAAACTGAAGTTATCATCTTTGGACCCAAAGTGTAACGATCTAGTCATCTGGCAGCTTCAGTTGTTACAGCTAGAAACTACAGATAAGGCTTGAAATCTGGGTGTATTGATGGATTCAGAGATGAACATCCAGAGCCACATAAAGACAGTTACAAAGTCGGTCTTCTATCGCCTGAAGAACATTTGATGTCCAGCAGCAACCTTCCAGACCTCTCAGGTCTTCTGATTCTGATCTGCTCTGAATTTTCCATCTTATTAATTGTGAAACTTTTGTTTCTGCAGTCAGGGATGCATGGGTCGTTGGTTCAACTTGGAACAATAGGTAAAAAAAAAAATACAGAAATAAACCAAATTGTGTCAGAATAATGTTTCCACACATCAGGACTGTGAAGATCTTTAGGATCGCTGTAGGATAGTGATTTTACTAAGAGAACATTATCAATGTGTAAGTAGTTCAATACTGATTAAATCTGGCTGCTGATTCTCATCGTTACATAAAAAAGCTTGTAAATAATTAACTGACAGGACAGAAATAATCTGGTTCTGACCGAGCTGCCAGAACCCCTGAGAGCTGGTCGATCTAACACGGCTGTGCTCTAACCTTCTTCATTGTAAAACAAAACGACAACAAGTTTATAGGTTATTGATGGAGTCAATTTCATCAGGTCCTTTAGTGACATTGTTATAGAAGTAACCTGAAATGTTGTTCTTCTCACAACTCCTCTTTTTCTTTGCAGTTAGTGCAGAGCTGCAGGATTCAGTCTGACTGCTGTCTTGTGACCCGTTCTGACAGGTGAGTCGTTCTGTCTAGAAAATCACTAAAATACTGTCTTGTGTTCAAGATCAGGCAATTTTTCTGTTGAATCTGCTTCTTCACCAGTGACCGCCTTGTGTTGTATTAAAAAAACCCAAAAAAAACAGTGAACGGTCCATGTAAAACTAGCATGACTTGCTTCTGCTCTTCATATAAGTAATTTGTGATCACTCATGGAAATAAGACTGCAGAAAATATTATGAATCCCCTTCTTACATCTTCTAAAACAGGGGTGGGCACTCCTGGTCCTCAAGGGCCGGTGTCCTGCAACTCTTGGATGTCTCCCTGGTCCAACACATTTGAATCCAATAGATGAATCACCTCCTAAATGGAGTCAAGTTCTCCAGAGTCCTGCTAATGACCTCATTATTTGACTCAGGTGTGTTGAAGTAGAGATACATCTAAAAGTTGCAGGAGACCAGCCCTCGAGGACCAGGAGCAAGCCCTCTGCTCCTTCCCTGTTCTAAAACATCTAAGATTGTAAGTTTTAATGTGTGGACATGCAGTCGTATCACTTTCGAAAGAGCTAAATGTTTCCAGGCTTAGTGTGGAAACTGGTGTGTGTATCCCTGTGAGTGTGTGGAATATATGAGGATAACTCTGCACTGTGATTCTGTTAGGTCTGTTTCCACCTTAATGAAGGAGAGAATCAGGAGTTGAACAGAAATGTTACCATGAAGCCCAGATTAGCTGTTCTCTGCCCGTCAATAAACTCAGCTGTTAACTGTGAGTATCTTCCATGTTTAATCTGGTCTGGATTAATCTGGAATAAGATTTTTCTTAAGTTTTTATCAGTGTTCTCCTTTGTTCTATTACTGATCTTCAGTCAAGAGAGGACGATGAAATGAGATAAGAGGACGTCTGGAGGAGCGCAGCCCCTTCACCTCCACCTCCAGCTCAGCTCAGTGAAGCATGGCAGGCCTGCAGCTGGTCACCCCTGCTACTTCACCCATGGGGCCCTTCTTTGGTCTGCCGTGGCAGCAGGAGGCCATCCATGACAACATCTACACGCCCAGGAAATATCAGGCAAGCCCTCTGCTCCTTCCTGAATTTCCCGTAATGCAGTGAAACTCCAGGCTTCGTTTCGATGCCTTCATTTTTGTTTGGGTGCTTTCATTTTCAAATATTTTCTTACACCTAATAAAAATATGCAGGGACATTTTTATCTCAATGTCTGAACTTAAATCAGACCAAACCTTTCTTGTTTTAGGTTGGTTAGAATTATCAAAATGATTTCTATTTGTTGAAAACCAGAAAACTAAGTAAGAAGATTTTTTTTATGTTGTACTTAAGTGTTTAATTTGAGCAGGATGGTGATTTACCTTAACAAAATTTTCTTGGATTGTTTAATTATTCCTAATGACTCAATGGGTTATTGATCTGTTTTGCTAAACATTTTCCTACATTTTATATGTTAAACAACATTTTTGAAATTGGAGGATTTTATTTGTTAGTGTTTTGTTCTCTGATCAGTCAGGTGTGTATGGTGTGTGTGAGAGTCATTTCTAAACATGCTTTAGAATGTCAGCACTGTCATAAGAGATTTTCAACAGTAATAAGTGAATTGAAACTGTCTGTTTTTAGTTTGTTCTCCAAAGTGTGGCAATGAAAGTTTAAAAACCCACCTTGAAAAGTGCTTGAATCTTAATGTGACCTTTGTACCTGATTGGATTGTTGTCTGTAGGTCGAACTTCTCGAAGCAGCTCTTGAACGCAACACTATCGTCTGCTTGAACACAGACTCAGGGAAGACATTTATTGCAGTACTCCTAACTAAAGAGCTCTCCCACCAAATCCGAGGGAGCTACCAGGAAAATGCCAAAAGGACAGTTTTCCTGGTGAATTCAGGTAAACCGAAAAACACCTGTTTCACTTGCTTCAAGGTTAAAATCTGACAGAGAATGACTTTTTTAATTAATTTTTTTTTTTTTTTTGTTTTTATAGTGTCGTCTGTAATTCAGCAAGCGGCTGCTGTCAGAACTCACTCGGACCTCCAGGTGGGGGAGTACTCAGACTGGAAGGAGGCGTCAGCTTGGTCGGATCAGAGATGGAGTCAGGAGATATCCACAAATCAGGTGCTCGTCTCTTACTGTAGGAAAAGCAGCTCCGAGATATTTTCACAGTGGGCTGTTATCAGACATATTTAGGGCTGAGTGATATGACTTTAAAATAAAATCTCATATTTTCATACCAGATCCGATTTCCAATTTTAATAAAAACATTTTTTCTTGCTTTCTTCTCTAAAAAAGAAATGAAAGTATTTTCAAAAAGTGACTTTTATTTCAGTCATCTCTTCTGTGTGTTGTAGAACGAAGTATTAGGGCCTCTGAGAGTTTTTGTTTGTTATATTCAGAAAATTAGCTGCCAGAAAAAATTCTTCTTTAAATTAAATGCAAAGTTGAGTCAATCAGAAAAAAGCTTCAATAAAATTATTAGGATCTGACATGAGCACCTGAGTTCATGTGGTTCTTTTTTTCCAAAATGGACTCAGTTGTTCACACAATTTTCTCAAAGTCCTGCTTTTGATAATAATGTGATGCCTATGCTTTAAAAGATGAAGTATTTGTATAAAATGTTATCTGTAAGATTTATACCAAAGTATAAATTAACAAGATGCTCAACATTACTCTTGAATTTATTTTATGTGTTCTAGTTCTCACAAAATAACTTTATTTGTGTAATATTATATATATATTCTTGTATTATTTTGACTTTATTCTCGTATTAAAAATAAAAAATCATAGCGCGGCCCTAATGGTCTGTCAGAGTCGACCAGAATTCAAGTTCCAAATAAACAGAAGCTGTAAAACACGTTTGCCAAACAAAATGGCGGCTGTGGGTGTGCTGGCATCACTCTGAACTATGGAGGAAAAACTCCAGATTTTCCAAAAGATAAATATTCAAAAACTAAGAATTTGATTAATTGATAAAAACAATTTATCCTCCAGCCATAGTTGTATCACTATGTTCCTTGCCTGGGCTGCAAAGTTGTTTCCGTTCATGCTGTTCAGATTCTGTCTTCTGAACAGTTTTCTCCTTCCTCAGGTGCTGGTGATGACGTGCCACATCTTCCTTCATGTTCTGAGGAGTCAGATCTTACCTCTGTCTAAAATCAACCTGGTGGTGTTCGATGATTGTCACCTGGCGATCACAGAGCACCCTTACTGTGACATCATGAAGGTGAGGCTTCTCCCAGTAAGCTTAGCCACTCACGGGGAAATCTGTGCTAACATGGTTGTTCTTTCTGTGCAGCTGTTTGAGGAATGCACTTGTGGACCACGAATACTGGGCCTCACTGCTTCCATCCTCAATGGGAAGTGTGACCCATCTGAACTGGAGCAGAAGATCCAGAATCTTGAGAGAATCCTGAAAAGCAATGCTGAAACGGCGACTGACCTGGTGGTCCTCGACAGGTGGGAATTATATTAATTGAACAGTTTTGCTGAGCGGGATTGGGCCTCATCAGAACTGAGGTTTAGTTTTACTGAACGCTTCAGACTCGAACAGAACTTGCAGCCAAATCTTGAAAATCTAACATTCGCTGCATGTTTCAGGTACACGTCTCAGCCGAGGGAGGTGGTGCTGGACTGCGGTCCCTACGTGGACAGGAGCGGTCTTTCATCCCGTTTGCAGGCGGAGCTGGATGAAGCGCTCCTCTTCCTCAACGACTGCAACATCCCGTTTTCCAGAGAGGACAGAGATCCTACATTCATCTCCAAACAGGTCAGACCAAAGACGTTTCTGACGCTAGTTTTTGTTCAGAAAATGAGAAACGAGCAGCTTTTTGTAGTTCTGGAACAAATGATCGGATTAATTGTGATGAATGTATTAAAATAATTGTCAACTAATTTAATAATTGTCTATTAATCTTTAACTGGAGTGTAGAGATTCAAAAAAACTAAAATTCCAGAAAAATATATTCAGAGCAGTAATTATAACAAAACTGCACAAAAGAATTATGCATTTTGCATTTAAGATAGAAAATCTCTGTTTGTAAATGTCTTCTGCACAGAACTTCTCCTATTGAGGACCCTTTGCTATCCAATTATTAATCAAATAATCCAAAAATAATAATCAGATCAGCCCTAAACTGTGTTGATGCTAAGTGCAAACAAAATGATTTGAGCTTGTCACGATATTGTTTCACTGCAGATGCATTCTTTGCTATAAAAGAACGCTATGTTATTGCATTAAGGAAATAAAATGTAAATTTTCTTATTTAAATTAGTTTTTGCATCTAATATTATTTAAATAATGAAAAGAGTTAAGTGGTTAAATAAAAAATGTGCAGAATGTGCCTTTTTTTTTAGCAGATTAATTGCCAGAATAATCGATCATTAAAATAATTTTTAAGTTCAGCACTAGTTTTTTATTGTTTTCTGGTTCTTTTTGTATAAACTGACCATTTCTCCGCAGATCCTAAGCGACTGCCGGGCCGTGTTGCTGGTTCTGGGTCCTTGGTGTGCAGACAAGGCTGCAGGTATTATGGTGCGAGAGCTGCAGAAGTACATCAAACACGAACAGGAGGAGCTCAGCAGAAAGTTCCTACTCTTCACCGACACCATCCTGCGGAAGGTGCACGCTCTGTGCGAGGAGCACTTCTCCCCCGCCTCCCTGGACCTCAAGTTCGTCACACCGAAGGTGCTGCGCTTGCTTGAGATCCTGCACGAGTACAAGCCGCTGGAGCGCCAGCAGTTTGAGAGTGTGGAGTGGTACAACAACCGCAACCAGGACAATTACGTGTCGTGGAGTGACTCGGAGGATGAGGACGAGGACGAGGAGGTGGAGGCCAAAGAGAGGCCAGAGGCCAACTTTCCCTCCCCGTTCACCAACATCCTGTGTGGGATCATCTTCGTGGAGCGGCGCTACACAGCTGTGGTTCTGAACCGGTACGATGATCCAGACTTTCAATTTTTTAATGGTCTTCATCAGTGATTCTCTTTATTTGCTTTTTCATCTGCTGAATGAGACTCGGTGGGTCTATTTGATCAGCTGAACAGCTCTTGCTAGGGCTGAAATGATCAATTATGATTAATCAAATATTGAAATAATTGTCAAAAAATTTAGAAATCCATTAATTGCTGACTGGAGGACACAGACTCAAAAAACAAAACACAAAACCTCAACATATTCACACCTGAGATCGGGACAAAAATGTAAAATAGATTTTGTGATTTAAGATAAAAAAACACCTTTTTTAGTCAGAACGCCTCAAGTGGAATAATTTAAGCTTCACCTGGTTCAGATTTCCTAAATTTTAAGCAATGAATTGTTTATTTTCTTATCTAAATGAGCGATCGAATTGTTTATTTGCATCTGTTAATGTATTTCCAGTATTGTTGCTAAAATGGTCTATTAAAAATTCAGTTTTTTCTTATCGATTTTCAGAAAATGAATGGATAAATTGATATTTTTCTTTTGCTGTAAAACTCGTTGAGGACCAACATACAAATGTGTGTTTGTAGTCTAATCAAAGAGGCAGGGAAGCAGGACCCGGAGCTGGCTTACATCAGCAGCAACTTCATCACCGGCCACAGCATCGGGAAGAACCAGCCGAGGAACAAGCAGATGGAGGTGGAGTTCAGGAAACAGGAGGAGGTAAACCGGTGTCTCACGTCATGTTGGTTCTTTATTCTGCTCTCAAATTAGCAGAGCAGCAGGTGGAAATTAACTTTTCAACAATGTTTGGTCGGTTATTTAGAAAGTTGAGTGGAGCTGCACTCTGCAGGTGTACCAACCCCACACATGCAGAGACACACAGGAAAGCTGCTGACTGCATTCAGAGTGGTGGAGGAAAATGTTTTTAAATAATAAAAAAAAGAGGTCAATTTTTAAAAGAAAATATAGTATTTATGTAGATGTTGACAGTTTACTGTTGTTTGGACAAGTAAACTTTGATTCACTGGAGGTAGATACCCCAACTACATGACATGGTTGATTTTTAAAGCAAAAAGAAGAACAACTTTCCCAAATTATTTTGGTGACTGACTTAAACCGGGGGAAAATAAATCAACTAAATCTACCGTTATTAACTTATTTACGAATAATCCCATCCACCATCTTCTCCTTGCAGGTTCTCAGAAAGTTCAGAGCTCACGAAACCAACCTGCTGATCGCCACCAGCATCGTAGAGGAAGGTGTGGATATTCCAAAGTGCAACCTTGTGGTCCGCTTCGATCTGCCTACAGAGTACAGGTCCTACGTCCAGTCCAAGGGCCGAGCCCGGGCCCCTGTCTCCAATTACATCATGCTGGCCGACTCTGAGAGGACCAAGAGCTTTGAGGAGGATCTGACCACCTACAAGGCCATCGAGAAGGTAGTTTACATCTGGTTTTAAAACGATGAGGAGGAAAACTTGACGGTATTGTGAGTTTCCCCTGAGCAGATCCTGAGGAATAAATGCTCCAAGTCCGTGGAGGCAGGAGAGTTTGAGGCAGACCAGAGTCTGGACGACGATAACCTCCTCCCTCCATATGTCCTGCGGTCTGAAGACGGAGGCCCTCGTGTCACCATCAACACGGCCATCGGACACATCAACAGGTCCTTCCCTCAGGTCTCCAAGGTTACCTCGGTTCTGAACAAAGAACTCGTGCTAAAGCTTTTGTTTTTTCCTCTGGTTCTCAGGTATTGCGCTCGGCTGCCCAGTGACCCGTTCACACACCTCGCGCCCAAATGTAAAACTGTGGAGACAGGCGATGGACGCTTCCAGTCCACCCTCTTCTTACCCATAAACTCTCCTCTGAGAGTCCCTGTCAAGGTGCAGCTGCTTCCCTGCAGGTTCTTCTGCTGAATGTTAGCTCCACCTCTTCGTTATATTGATGTGTTTTTGTGTGTTCAGGGTCCCATCATGCTCTGCGCCCGGCTGGCTGAGAAAGCTGTTGCACTGCTCTGCTGTGAAAAACTCCATAAAATAGGTAAACAAGTTATTGATTAATGAGTTAAGCAAAAGGGGATTGATCTTATCGATCGACGAACAATGAATTTGAATCAAGAGGGTCAACTTTCTTTCAAGTCACAAATAGGATTAACAGTAAAAACATGTTATTTTTTTTAATGAATAAAAAAATTACACTATTTTAACTTTTAACAGCTGAAAACTAACATTGCCTGCTGTTTTAAATACAGACTGAATAAACAGAAAATTGTGGTTTTCTCACATTATAAAACATTTTCATATAATATAACAAAACAGGAACCTCTTAGGTTGCAGAATAGAAAAATAAAAGATGAATAGAATAGAATATGTGAAACAAGAAGAGAGAAATGTTCACACATAAGTACCGTCTGTTAGCTCTTTAAGGAATGTTAAAGCTTCGCTCCTTGAAGAGCATTGACTCACAACAGCCCTTGAAATCAAAGTTTATCAATGGTGGCCAAACTACAACACGAAGTGCCTCAAAGATCTAGGTGGATGTTATTTTTAAATCGATTGGAACTAATTTTAACCTAATACACCATTGATATGGATGCGTCTCTAGTCAGAAAGGCGGATTTGGATCAGTCGGCTCATCCTGTCTTGTACTGTATCGCAGGTGAGCTGGATGACCACCTGATGCCTGTTGGGAAAGAAACGGTGAAGTACGAGGAGGAGCTGGACCTTCATGATGAGGAGGAGACCAATGTCCCGGGTCGACCTGGCTCCACCAAGAGGAGGCAGTGCTACCCTAAAGCCGTACGTTCCTCTGCTTTCCGTTGGGTTCGTCATAAATCAGATCTGGATTATAGACAGTGACACTCCCTGTTCCTCTGCAGATACCAGAGTGTCTGCAGGACAGCTATGCCCTGCCGGAGCAGACCTACTTCCTATATGTGATCGGGATGGTCCTCACCACGCCGCTGCCCGATGAGCTGAACTTCCGCAGGAGAAAGCTGTACCCCCCTGAGGACACGACTCGGTGCTTCGGCATCCTGACTGCCAAACCAATACCTCGAGTACGTCTCCATCTGCACCGATCCTGGAAATATCCTATCTTCCCTCTGGGATTCTGATGATTTGTATGTCCATGGCTTTTGCAGATTCCTCATTTCCCGGTGTACACCCGCTCGGGTGAGGTGACCATCTCCATCGAGCTGCAGAAGTCGGGTTTCACGCTCAGCTCTGTCCAGCTGGACCTCATCACCCGCATGCATCAGTACATCTTCTCCCACATCCTCCGCCTGGAGAAACCTGCACTGGAGTTCAAACCCACGCTGGCTGACTCAGCTTATTGCGTTCTACCTCTGAATGTTGGTGAGTGCACCTTCGCTGGATAAATTCATTTAATCGATTAATCATTTGAATAGTTTTCCTGTCAGACATTTGAGTCGCACTCAGAAATCATTCATTGCATTCATTACATTCAGTGACTTGAGACGACTGCTAGCTAGCTATTTTTGTGTCCATCATGGGTTAGTGCAAACATTTTAAATTCTGTTGCCAATGATCTTAAAAAGTCTTAAATTTCTGTTTGTGAAACCTGCAGAAACGCAGTTTTTCAAAACATTTTCTGTCATTTATAATTTCTGTTTTAGTAAAGAAAGCTAGGAAAAAAAATCAGTCTTAAATTGTATCTGACTTGGAAAAAATCTGATATTTTGCTTTTATCACCTGACCTCATCCCATCTCTTTTGCTTCAGTTGGAGACTCCGACACTCTGGATATGGACTTTATGTTCATGGAGGACATTGAGAAGTCTGAGGCCCGAACAGGCATTCCTACCACTAAGTACACCAAGCAGAACCCCTTCATCTTCAAGCTGGAGGACTACCAGGATGCTGTGATCATTCCAAGGTACGCTTCGCTTTTCACTGAACGTTTCACACCGAGCCGACGTGAAACGCTGAACAGCTGTCCATCGTTTCCTCCTCAGGTATCGGAACTTCGACCAGCCACATCGTTTCTACGTCGCTGACGTCTACACCGACCTGACGCCGCTCAGCAAGTTCCCATCGCCGGAGTATGAGACCTTCGCCGAGTATTACAAAACGAAATACAACCTGGACCTGTCCAACCTGAACCAGCCGCTGCTGGATGTCGACCACACCTCGTCCAGGTGAAGCTCTCCTGCAGCTGTTCATGTTTACTTCATTTGTGTTCTGATCTTTAACGTTCCCATTTCTGACACATAAACTAGTAATGATGGCACTACCAGTGTCAACAGTGGAAAAAGTGCCTTCTTTTCAGTCTTTTATGGCTTGCTATAAACTGCAAACAGAATTTATGGTTTTCTTTCAATAACAGCAACCACACATGGTATATCTGAATGAACATCTCTCTGTTCTTAGGGAATTTATTCTTTTCAAATTTTAGTTTTCATAAACTTTAGAGGTTCCTGTTGTGTTATATTTTATAAATGCATCTATGTTTTATAATGTGAGAAAACCACAATTTTGTCTTTAGCATTTAATAAAACGGACACAAAATCGTTATTTTAAATTCAGTGTATCATGAAAGGTTTCTGCATTTATGTTAAGGGAAGATGATCAGACCTTTTAATACAACAGATACATTTTTAATAAAATGGCAGCTTATCAGCGATTTGTTACTTGATATGTAAGATTAATCAATTTTAGATTAACTCTTTAATTGATAATTTGCATCAGCATCTTTACTTGGCATATAGTTTTATAACCTAACCCTGCTTTACACTTCTCAACAACATGTAGCAATCTTTCTGCTGAGAAAAGTTGCAGCTATTAGGGAATATTGATATCATCCACTTTCATCAAAATACTATTTGAAAGTAGAAACTCTTCAGCCTGGTTTCTGCTGCGCTCCAGTTGACCGGATCTCTGCTGTCCTCAGACTCAACCTGTTGACTCCCCGACACCTGAACCAGAAGGGGAAGGCTTTGCCACTGAGCAGCGCCGAGAAGAGGAAGGCCAAGTGGGAGAGCCTGCAGAACAAACAGGTAGAATCTGCAATATGTTCATAATTTGTGTTTTGAAAGCTGCTCACCCTGATTCATTACCGTTCTGGTGTTAGATTCTGGTTCCGGAGCTGTGTGCCATCCATCCCATTCCCGCCTCCCTTTGGAGGAAAGCCGTGTGTCTGCCCAGCATCCTGTATCGCCTCCACTGCCTGCTAACGGCTGAGGAGCTGCGAGCCCAGACTGCCACCGAAGCTGGAGTTGGAGTGCAGACCCTCCCCCCCGACTTCAGGTGACCCGGCAGACCCGCTTCCACAGAACTTCACTTACGTTTGATAGGAAAACCTTGAGATTTTATTCTTCGAAGCAAATACCTGAATATCAGGGATTTCGATCTGCAGCGGTGAAAAGGAAACTGGCGCCACCTGGTGTTCATTCTTTATAAATGTTAAAAGGAAACAATAATTTGCACATTTTCCTCCCAGATCAAAGGCATCAGGGTTTTTTTTGTGTGGGTGTTATTTAAAATGTCTTCTAATTTCAGTGTTAAGAGTTCTTTACAAGATTGTTTCAGCTGCTCCTGATCTCTGTAACGGCGGGTTGCTCCATCTGCAGGTATCCAAACCTGGACTTTGGCTGGAAGAGATCCATCGACATAAAAACGTTCTGCCCTTGTCCTGAATCCTGCAGTGAAGAAGCCGATTGTAAGCACCAAAATCTCACCTTCTTAGCACTTCCCAGCAGTCACCAGGGGCCCCTCCTAGCCCCTGCAGAGGGGCCCTGCGTGGGGAACCTAACTAATGGCACTACCGTGACGGACGACGGCCACAGAGACGAGCACCTTCACCAACATGACAGTTGCCAAGGCTGCGGCGGCAGCTCTGAATGGAAACACGACGCTACCTCAGTTCCTGCGCAGACGCCCCTCAGCTCCAGTCCTCCTCAGCCCAGCCATGAATGTACCTCCGGGAGGACCTCACACCACAGTAATGAAGCTACCTCAGACTGCACTCGTACAGCACCTTCCCCTGACCTCACAGCCGGGTCCCGGGCTGCGGACTCGCCCAGGAACCTGGGCCCCAACCCTGGCCTCATCCTGCAGGCCTTGACTCTGTCCAACGCCAGCGACGGCTTCAACCTGGAGCGGCTTGAGATGCTCGGCGACTCCTTCCTGAAGCACGCCATCACCACCTATCTGTTCTGCACCTACCCTGATGCACACGAAGGGAGGCTTAGCTACATGCGCAGCAAGAAGGTGAGACAGACTGAGGTCAGCTGCTGTAATGGATTCCAGAAACCAGAGCAGTTCACATTCTTTGTGTCCTACAGGTGAGCAACTGTAACCTGTACCGTCTGGGGAAGAAGAAAGGGCTTCCCAGCCGGATGGTGGTGTCCATCTTTGACCCTCCGGTCAACTGGTTGCCGCCTGGATACGTGGTGAACCAGGACAAGAGCAGCTCAGACAGAGTGGACTCGGAGGAGGTTGGAGCCTTTTTCCTGCTGCTATTCACTGCAAAAACCCAAAGTCTCACCAAGAATTCTTGGTCTACTTTCTTGTGCAAATACCTTAGTACACCTGATTTTAGACAAAATTAACTTGCAAGTAGTTTTTCAGCAAGATATAGATGCTTGATTGAAGTAATTTCTTAATATTCATGGCAGATATTTTTATTATAAAAACAAGATATTTTTCCCATGTGATAAGTGAAATAATCTGCCTGGGGAACTTGTACTTTTTCATCAATATTAAGGAATTATGTGCTTTATAAAAGCTCTTATCTTGCTTGAAGGATGCATGTTTGTTTTAGTGTTATTTCAAGATATTTAAGTAGAAACTTGATCAAAAATACTTGGTGAGATTTTGTGTTTTTGTGGAAACCCGCTTGTTGACCGTTTGATGCTTCCTGTCCAGGCGAGAGAGGAGCTGGTATCCAATGGGCGATCTGGGAACGACTTCGACGACGAGGACAGGGACGACGAGGGTGACGACGTGGACGAAGACGAGCTGATGCTGAAGGATGAACCGAAGGACGACGTCAACATGGAGGACGACTTGGAATACTACAAGGAGCACATCCGATTCATCGACAACATGCTGCTGGGGTCTGGTGCGTTCGGGAAGAAGATCTCCATCAGCGGCTTCGGTCCGCCGCTCAGCCCGGCCCCAGGCTCCTCCCCCTCCATGGACTCCTCCTATGATTGGAAGGCCCCCAAGAAGCCCGCCCAGCACTCGGAGCAGGCGCACTGCGGCTCGGCGGCCGAGGAGTTCGACTACAGCTCGTGGGACGCCATGTGCTACCTGGACCCCAGCAAGGCGGGCGAGGAGGACGACTTCGTGGTGGGATTCTGGAACCCGTCGGAGGAGAACTGCGGCACCGAGCTCGGGAAGCAGTCCATCTCCTACGACCTGCACACGGAGCAGTGCATCGCAGACAAGAGCATCGCCGACTGTGTGGAGGCTCTGCTGGGCTGCTACCTGACCAGCTGTGGAGAGCGGGCCGCCCAGATGTTCCTCTGCTCGCTGGGCCTCAAGGTGAGACGGGGAATAAGCATCACACCTGAGGAATGGAATCTGTGGAGGAGAATATAGAAACACTGGGTTATGCCTCAGGGTCTTCATAATCCAGAAGAAACTCTGGAGTTAAACAGATTAAGCCAGGGGTGTCCAAAATGCGGCTTCTGCAGTGATGGTGTGTGATACAGATGGAGAATATTTGCTGTTAATCAGGGCAAAAATATTAGAGACAAATTAAAATCCCACAAGAGAAATGTTGGCTACAGCACAAAGTATCAGGTCTGCGACTAACGGCTATTGAAATAATCGATTATTCTGATGATTAATCGAATAGAAAAAAAGATGTGCCCATTCTGCACATTTATTTGACCTTTATGCAATATTAAACGTACATTAAAACAATTACATTCCTTTAATAAGTAAGAAAATAAACCTTTATTGCCTGAAATGCAGTAGCTTGGCTTTCCTTTAGTGTATTCTCAGTCGTTTGTTTGGTACGTCTAACACCCACATGTGGAAAGCTTGACTTGACATCAATACAAAAGTACTTACTAGGAGTTTTGTTTGTATACAGAATTTAAACCAGTTTGTTTTTTTTTTTTTGTATATCTTGGATGAAAAAATGATATTTTAGCTTAATTACTGCTCTGTGTATGTTCTTTCAGAAACTGTCCTTGTTTTAGTCCGTATTCTCCACTTAGAAATTAATCAATTACTCCCTCCATCCAAACATCGTCTGCCGCTTATCCTGGGTGGGGCAGCAGCTGAAGAAGGGAGGCCCAGACTTCCCTCTCCCCAGCCACTTCTTCACTTAATCAATTACTAAAGTTGACAATTATTTCAATAATCAATTTCCCCTTACATATTTTTTCGCCTGTAAATCAGTTTGACATGGTGATGTTTGCTCATGTGAAAAAGTTTGAACCCCTGCATAAACCAGATCAGTGTGGAAAGAGTGCAAAACTTTCTCCGTCTCTCCTGTTGCTGTTGTGTGCAGGTGCTGCCGGTGCAGAGGGGGTCTCGCGCGGCGCTGCTGGTACCGGCTGTTCTGACTCCAGCCGTGGAGCTGATGTACGGCTGGCTGAAGATCCCGCCCCGCTGCATGCTGGACCATCCTGACGCAGAGCGCACTCTGCAGCACCTCATCTCGGGATTCGAGAACTTTGAGAGGAAAATCAACTACACGTTTCAGAACAAGGCTTACCTGCTGCAGGCCTTCACCCACGCCTCCTACCATTATAACACCATCACAGGTCAGACTGGGGTCACTGGGTGACTTTTTGACTACAGCTGGGCAATAAATGGATTGTTTTGAAGAGTGTTGAAATGTTAATTTCTGGTAGAAGTGTATTTTTCTCCTGATATGACTGTTCTCTTCAAAAACTGTTTGAAAATATTTCTTATTTTGTTTTTAGAAAAGAAAGTGGACAAAAAAATCTATTAAAATTAGCAGTCAGATCTGGTTTGAAAAAAATCAGATGTTTTATTTCTAATCTATCTCACTCAGCCCTAACTCCAGCTCTCTTGTCTGTGTCCTCAGATTGCTACCAGCGGCTGGAGTTTCTTGGCGACGCGATCTTGGACTACCTCATAACGAAGCACCTTTACGAAGACCCTCGGCAGCACTCGCCCGGCGTGCTGACGGACCTGCGCTCGGCGCTAGTCAACAACACCATCTTCGCCTCGCTCGCCGTCAAATACGACTACCACAAGTTCTTCAAGGCCATCTCTCCAGAGCTGTTCCACGTCATCGACGACTTTGTGCAGTTCCAGCTGGAGAAGGACGAGATGCAGGGCATGGACTCTGAGGTGAGTCCGCTTTACTGAGAACAGCGGAGGCCTCCAGCCAGAAACCCGATACAGGAACCCGTTTCATGTTCCAGAGGGTTCAGGACCGACAACAAGCCGGCATTTGGATTTAATTTGCCTGGAAATCAGTAACTTGGCACCAGATCTGCTCCGGTTGTTCCTGGGAAGGAGTTTTCTGCCTCAGGAACAACACAAACATACAAGACAGGGTAAAAAAAAAAAAAAAAAAAAAAGTAGAAACTCTCTGCTTTATGTTGTTGATTGACTGTTTTAAAGACTGAGAAGTTTAAATCACAAAGTCTAGGGACATGTTAATTCTGTTTCTGCATTAATTTGAAATTTATTTATCATCCAGATCAAAACATCCGGAGATTAGCTGCTAACTTACACTAGCATTTTTATAATAATTTCTGTTTGGGTGCTGATGAAGTTTTGGCATAAATTTGATGTTCATTTAAAATTGTAGCATCAAATGTTGTCATCCAATTTTACCTCTGGAATCAAAATACTCTGTGCTGTCATTCGAGACTGGATTGTAAATCCCCTGAGCTACGCTCTCCTTTCACATTCGGCAAAAAATGTGAACTTTTCAATTATGTAAAATTTTGTTAGCATTTGAATTGTTTAATTTAAACATTAAGAAGTTCACTTTGAATTAAAGTTATGTTTCAGTTTTAAAAACAGCCTTTTGCAAACGCAGACCTCCCAGCACATGCGCACAAAAATGTGAATTTTGTCATTGAATTTTCCAAAGAGCGAGTTTAAACCCACATCTTCTGTTCATGTTACATTATTTAGTTTATATATTTTAGTAATGTCTTTTCTCTTGTTTGTGGCCAGCTGCTCTTCTGAGTTACATGACTTAGTGACGTCAACAACAGCTTCAGCTTTGTACCAGCACAATGTGTGTCAAAATGTAATAAAACATTATTAAAAAACCACGTTATGTAATAATTGCTAGAAAATTTTAATGAAATCTTTTAATTTTGTTACTTTCTGCTGCATTATGTAATATTATTTTATTATAAAATGCAGAGTTAGTCTTTTTTTTGTCTATCATAATGTAATAAAGTTGGGCTTTATTACATTATGATAGATTTTGCTGTTATCAGGCTTGTTAATCAGAGGCATTATTAGTACTAATTATGCCTCCAAATGTCTGCAGTTCCTGTTTTTTCTGGTTTTGTGGGCTGAAGAGCTGCTTGTGTTTCCCTGCAGCTGCGACGCTCCGAAGAAGACGAAGAGAAGGAGGAGGACATCGAGGTGCCCAAGGCCATGGGGGACATCTTTGAGTCTCTGGCTGGAGCCATCTACATGGACAGCAGGATGTCTCTGGAGACGGTGTGGCAGGTCTACTATCCAATGATGAGGCCTCTCATCGGTGAGTCTGCTGAGTTCGTCTTCGATACGTCGGCTCGTTTCTGTCCGCGTTTCTCATCACTGGAAAATGTTCTCCTGCAGAGAAATTCTCCGCTAACGTTCCTCGCTCTCCAGTCCGGGAACTCCTGGAGATGGAACCAGAAACTGCCAAGTTCAGGTAAGAAAATCCCAAAATCTGGGATCTTCTGTGAGATTTATGGGAAAAGCATATTTGGGTAGTATATTCATGAATTGAGTGGCCCTTGGACTGATTCCGTGTGTCCCCCAAAAGCAGTTCAGGACAGACACCAATGTGTCCAGAACTGATGGTTGATGCTGGCTTCAACTGAAACGCCAGCTTTGTTGAATTGATTGATTTTGACTAAATGTTGCATTTTAAAACAAATTGACCCAAATTCTGTTCTCTAAAAATTAGAACAAGGGTACATTCCTTTAAGAAGTAAGAAAATAATCCTTTATTACATGTACAGGGTACATTTAGGCCACGCCCCCTTACTTCCACTCCTACAGAAACATCTTTTTAAATTTTCTAAAATGAAGTAGATTTGAACAAACATCTCAAATTGTACTTCATTGATGGTTTTAATGTTTAATGCAAGTATCAAATGTATGTTGAAACTACAAAATGTATGTAAAAACGGATGTTAATGTTTTAAACTGAGCGTGGATTTGTTCTGTTCCTGTTCACAGCCCAGCGGAGCGTACCTACGACGGGAAGGTGCGCGTGACGGTGGAAGTTGTCGGGAAGGGGAAGTTCAAAGGAGTCGGCCGCAGCTACCGGATCGCCAAGTCGGCGGCGGCCCGCCGAGCTCTGCGCAGTCTCAAAGCCAATCAACCTCAGGTCCAAACCAACTGAGCTGCCAGTAGCTCGCAGCATTAGCACCTAGCGGAGAGAACGGCGCGGTGTTTCCGTGGAGACGCCACAGCAGAGCACTCTGAGCTCACATCCCGTTTGTTTTTTCCTTTTTTAAATTTTTTTTTATGTTTGTTTGCGCAGACACAATCTTTCTTTGTGCTTTGTGTGATCACGACTGCTTTATCGTCCCGGCTGAAGAGGTCAGGTGTACTGCTGTGTCATGAGACGAGCCTCACGCTTCGACCCCCGAATGGACGAAGCTCGGTTGGAGCGAAACTCGGCTCTCCGCCTCCTCATCGGTTTGTACTTATGTCACCAGTTTCCTGAACAGTCACTCTGACACCAAAATCCCCTTTGTAGCAAAGCAAGAGAATATATCTGTAAACAAGAACTCCATGATGAAAATGATGCGGCCTCGGACGCTAAGGCCGGCCCTCATATCCTGAAATAGGAATCCCAACATTCCCAGTTACTGTAGTTGGTCCCATGTTGCTGTGGCTTTTGTGGAAAACGCGCGGTCGTCTTGGCAACGGATCTACCAAAGCTGAGCCAACATGCGACGACGTTCTGAGGCCGAATGATTCCTGCGGAGCTTCGGATTTTATTCCCTCTGATTAATGTTGCTTCCTGCTAAATGTGGTCGATAAGCCCTGTTTATTATTATTTTTTTTGTTTTGTTTTTTACATGAATACCTCAGTTAACTGCATGCATCTCTCGTCTCCTTTCTGTTTGTTTGGTGCTATGTTTTTGTATTAAGCTTGAACTTCTCATCTTTTTTGCACTGTAACTACAATACCTCCTTGTTTGACCTTTTGTTGATCTGTCGCCATGAAGCCCCGCCTCTTTTCACTCATTGGAAGAGGGGGCGGGGCCAGTTAGCTGTTAGTGATTGGCTCCATGCAGACGCATCATCAGTGTTGCTACGGAGGGGTCGGGGGTCATCAGGCTGCACTCTGGGGTCCGTGTGGTTTCTACCTCAGCTCCGTGACGGCGACGCCCACTGCAGCCGTGTTCCTCAGTGCCTTCCAGCGGGAATCCTCCACTCATCGACATTTCAGCTGGACACGTTTATGAACTGTACAGTGTACCAGCATTCAACCCACTGAAGGGTAAGGCTGCACAGTTGGAGATGATCAGCAGCTGGAAATCAGTTAAAGTTTCCACTTTCTGTATATTTAAAAGCAGATATTTTCCCAGTATATTTCCATTTTTAAAAAGTTGAACCAACAGAAGAAGTGATGGAGAAAACGCCTCTGAATCAGGCGACAGGCGGTTAGAAATCTGGACAGATCCGTCCGTTTCAGCGTGTTGATCCGCTCGGTTTTCAAGCCGCTCGTGTGTCGTCGCGGTAACCTCGCTCTGTCTCTGCACCTCCTGCCCGCTCGTCGGCTTGGCCCGGTCCGGCGGAGTGCAGCCTGCGGTCGCCTGTCGGATCCGCTGCAAACTCAGGCGCTAGAGAGTGAAACGTCTCGGTCGGACTCTGCATCCTCCTCTTCCTCCTCCTCCTGGCTCTCGTCGTTTCCTTTTTCTTTGTTAAACATGTAGCACAAAGAGCATTGCACTTGGCGCCATATTTTACCTCATGTCAGAGCGGAAGGGAGCAGGCGAAGGAGAAGAGGGAACAAGCCGATCTGCTGTCCTCCCATCAGTCCAACCACAGAACTGCTGAGAGCTCATGTCAGAACCTGTTTCTGTTTGGATCAGGTCTCCACCCAGCTCATGCTTTCCGGTTAGATCTGAGTTAATAAAGTTGCTCAGTTTTGTATGAGAGAAACTCGCAGCTGTGTTTTTTTTTTTTACACAAATCGATGATCAAGTTTGACTGAGAGTCAGAACCTCGTTTGTCTTTGACTCTTCGAACTTCTGTGACGATTGATGTTTGTGAGAATCGACATTTGTCCGTTTTGCTTTAGATGACCTGAACTTTTTCCAGTGGACTTCAGGAAGGCTGATTCTTCCTCCTCCTGCGTTTTCCTGTGAATTATTGATCTGGTTTTGGTCCTGCTGGTTAAGCTGGGTTGTTTTTTTTAAGTTGCCATCTGTTTGGGTAGTTGGGTTCCTCGGTTAACTCCAGTTTCTTCCTGATCTGATGGTGGTTGTTGGTGTTTCAGCTTCAGCAGAACCTGAATGTTTTTATCAGTCCAGCACAGCGCTGGGCTGCGTTCCTGGACCTCTCTGAGCAAACTCACATCACACTGCAGAAACACTAAATCTTACCAAGTCTCTCTGATTTAGTTTCCAGTGCAAATATCTTGTAGTAAGACGACTAACTTCGTTTTAAGTTGATAATTTCTTAATGCTGATGAAGAACTATTACTTCAATTGCCAGATTATTTCTCTTACAACGTGGGAGAAGTTTCTTTTTATAAGTGAACAACTACTTTTTTTTTAATCAGTATTGAGGAATTACTGACTCTAAACAAACTCTTTTATCTTGCTGGAAGGTTTCTTATATTTGTTTTATTTCAAGTGTACTAAGATTTGTGCTAGAGGCTAGATCAACAATACTTGGTAAAATTGTGTTTTGCACTGCTGGTTTTAGTTTGACAAATCAAAAGGTGTTTTTATATAAACAGAACTCTAACTCAGATTATTGTTTTGTCGTTTCGGTTCTGATGTTCTGGAGAAAAGTGCCCATGAAGCTCCATCTCCTCTGAATGTTCCAGCTTCAGGATTTACAAGAATCATGGAAAAGTTGAGTGACTGAGCTCCAGCAGAGGGCAGTGGTGGCCTGCGATGTGCAGCTGAACGGATCCGCTTCAGTTCCAGAGGTTTGGTTTTGGTTTTGTTGACTGTTCTGAATGCAGATGCTGGTCTGAGGTCAGTTCTAGCAGAGCTGGGTGTCTGCGCCGTGTTGGGGTCTGATCCGGGGTCGGTTTGCGGGACTGTCAGGAGCGTTAATGTAACAGCGATCTGCAGTGGTGTACAGTCTGCACCTTACCTGTACCTTGTTGTTTTCTTTGGATGTTTCTGTTTGTGTAGCTCTGTATATCTCCAATAAAGTCCTGATCATCACCTCAGTCTTTCTGAATTGATTATTCTCTACTGGAGGCCTGTTTCCTCTCAGGCGGCCGCCCGCCGTCTCCTCCTCCACCTCCTCGCTCGGCTCTGAGGCTCGTCAGCAGCACCAGGTTTATTGCCTCGGAGCGAGCAGCAGGCCGGGGCTTCACAGCACGTTTATCGGGCCCCGGGGACCGAACGCAGAGCGGCCCCGGCAGCAGGTTCATGCTCTGAACTCAGTCACTTCCCACGTCTTCTTGTGCGTCGTTAATCTGGTGTTTTAAACGGCCCCGATGTGGTCACCGACTGACCACAGGTCAGCTGGTCACGGTCTGAATGAAGATGAGGAGCTTAGCTGCTGATCTCAGGTCCATGGAAAGAGGAAGAAAAGAATCTGATTGTTCAGTTTATCCAAACAGCAAGTCTTATACTGAATGCATCAGAAGTTTCTGATTATCAGTTGTGATTGAAAGACCTTACAACCTCTTGTCCAAACCTGTTTTTGTTGATTCTTGATTAAAGAAGTTGATTTTATGGTTATGTTAATTTATTCAAAATGTTTTTATTTAGGAGTAATGAAACTGTTTTATTTTTTATAGCTGAGAAGAAACATTTTTTAGCAGGTGCGGTAAAGTAAAAGAAACCAAACAGCCATGAAATTTAGCTTAATTATTTGAAAGAGGTTTGGCTGGTGAGGTCATTATTTATTCATGCTAATATAATAAGGGTTGAATTATTGGAAATTATTCTGAGAATGTATAAACAAATATAGAGCACTTTACTAATGTCCAATGTTCCTACCTGTGGCCAAAAGGACAAAATCCATAATGCAGTCTCATGTCTGGAGCAAAACGACATCGTCTGAATATTTCAAACTTAGACGCGTTATGCTTGAAATTAAAGTTTTAACAAAAACGACAACCCCAAATACCAACAACATCTTGGATCCAGACCAACAGAATTAATGTTGGCGAGACGCCAGTGGAACCTCGACTGTGATTTGATTGCGAAGTTATATTGGGAAATCAAACCTGCTGTTTCTGAGGAGAAACCAAGAACTGCAGAGGAAGTGGACTGAAACACCTGTTCACAACAAGCAGCAGTGACTCACAGAAGACGGTGTCTTCAGTCATTTAGTAGCATTTTATTCATTTTTTTCCTTTTTGTGAAATTTTACAGTTTTGACAAAGTTTTCTTGGTCTAAATAAAGCTTAGCTTAGGGTTTTTAGCTTACATTTTTTCCTTTTAAAGTCCTTTTTGAGTCAGACCTGGTACTTTTATGAACAATTATCTCATGTAGAATTTCTTTTATCTTTGTTACTCAGATTAACAACATCGTCTCAAATAACCTTGTAATATTTATTTCACATAAGTAATAAACACTTTTTATTCCAATACAAATCATCACTTCTTCCTCAAAAGACAGCGGGGCCCAAACGGAGCCCTGAGGGACACCATGACTCTGAAGGTCAACTTAAACTCTGAAACTCCAACATGGAGAGAAAACTGTTCAACTGAAGGCAGGTTTATTCTGCCTTCAGTTGAACGAATCCAATCTTTTTTTTTCTCATTTATCTCATTTATGTCTTACTCTCTTTTTCTCTCATTTAGTGGCTCATTTGACTATTTCACTTCAGATCTGAAGTCGGGACATTCAGGGAGATTGGTTCTGGTAAAATGAAGCAAGTGTGAATTAAATTTGTAAACCTGTATACATGTATCATGTATTTGTTACATACAAAATTGATTTTTTTTTTTTTTGACAATTCTAAAATTTGTCATTGGTTTCCAAAGATTATTCCCTGGATTTTCCAACCTCTGTCCCGGCAGTGCCCTCGCTGCCAACGAACGCTGAAAGTTTCTTCACACCAACCGTTTGAATGAGGAGCGTTGAGGTGAGCAGAGCTTGGAGACGCGAAGTTTGACTGTAAACTGAAAGTAAACAGGGTCAAACTGGAGCAGCGAGGGGGTTTAAACTGGAGCAGCGAGGAGGTTTAAACTGGAGCTGGGTGGGTCACACTGGGGAGGCTTAATGGTGACTTATTACCTGTGCTGATGATGTGCAGACTGCTGCTGTGTCACATGAGTCATTTATTCTGAGCTGGAAAAACAAAGGAGACCATGAACCCATGAGGTGGGGAGGGACAAGAAACCAAACTGGTTTGACTGCGACCCGTTTCAGTCAGAACTTTTGTCGTTTTGACAGATACGAGCAGCAGCAGATTTTATGTTGAAATGTTCAGAGCTTCAGCTTTTCTCTTCTACCTGAGTCCTTTTTATTTTGTCTTTCCACCTTTATTTCCAAATCTATTTCCTGTTTCTCAATATTCAGTTTTTTATATTTGAAACTGCAGTTGTCCATTTCAAGAGGCTTGAATTTCAATCGAATTTCAGTGGAAATCGATGCAGCATATTCAGAGTAGATTTTAAAAGTATTTAGCATTTTCATTTCTTTTTTACTATATGAGCTTGTAACCCAGAAAACACATACAGAATATTTCCTTTACTTTGATAATAATATTTATGTATATATTCACTGTTTCTGAGCTTCCAGACGGAGATTTAAACAGATTTGATATTTTTTAAGTCCAACATCAAAGTCCAACCAGCTTTAAAACGACGCTGGTTGAACAGTTTGAGCAGAAAAACGAACTTTTAATGACTCACTAATACAACTCATCTGTAACTGAAAAATGAAAAAGGCATTTTTACCTGTTTAAATTATTACACATTGCAATTATTATTAACTTGCAATAATAGAGTCAGATTTGTTCAGGTCAGCCTGGACAATTTGTTCTCAAGGAGACTGAAAAACTGTATTTATCAACCAGCTGCAATTTAAAAGACCGAAAAACACTTTGCAGAGTTTGCATGAACTTTTCTGCTGGCAGACACAAGTTAACTGTTTTATGGACATAGTTACTTTCATTGTGGTCCTGATGAAAATTAAGTCGATTCTGTACTTTTAAATTCTAACCTCAATTCCTCACCAAACCTGCATTTTTATTTATGTAAATATTTTTTATTTTCTGTGTCATTATTTCAGGATAAAACAAACTCCACCTGAGCACCGACACGATGCTGCTGCTGGGTGTTGATCTATAATCTGAATCAAATTTTCTGGCCTGTTTTTTTTTTTTTTTTTTTTTTTTTTTAAAATCTTATCACATTTATGTTTTGCAACACTTTGATTTCATTAGTAAACTTGCATCCTGAGTTTTTATTTCCTGTTTCTTTAAACTTTTTTTCTAGTTTATTAAAAGCAGCAGGAGCCCTCAGATTTGTTTTCCTCCCGTGTTTAACTGAGCACAGTTCAGATGCTTTATATTTACTTTTTAATTCTCCTCTGATGAAACATTTTCCTGTGCTGATTAGAATCAGTGTCATAGCCTTGGTAATGCATTCATCCTCCTGATCTAAATTACTTTTCATGTTGTCTCCTCCTATTTGTGTCTCTGACGTTTTATATCCTCTGGTTATTTTCAAGTTTCTGAGTTTCTCTAATGTCTGAGTAGATGTTCTGAGCGCGGGGTTTTATTTCTGTTCAGTCTTTTGTCCGATTTCTTCTGGGCTGAGCCGGTTTTAATGTCTTTTATTTGTCTGATTCTGTTTTTTTGTTGAGGAGGAAATTAGAATCAAGCTGCAGCTTTTGAGCAGATGATTAACACGACGCACCCTCCTCATCTAGCCGCTGCTGCTGTTGATTTGTTTGCAGGTATCACCTTCCTCGTCCTCCTCTTCGGCCTCGGCCCTCTTCCTCTCCGTCTGATGAGAAACAAATATTGAAATGAGGTTTGGGAGCCGGAGGCAGCGAGGAAAACAGTGGGAGAGGAGCTTCGTAATTAGAAATATCATTTCAGCTCCTGTCGGCCTATTTCTCCTCTGCATTACCTCGTCTGCAGGTAAATTGGTGGCTGTTCTCCCGCCATGATGGTAATGAGCTGTGGTTAGGCCCCACACCACATCTCTCTGATTTAGCCATAATGAGAAATATGCCATCAGTGGTGGGGGGCCAGTCCGAACTGGAGGGGGTGAATCACAGTGTAAAAGTATGATATTAGGTGGACTGATGGGCAGAGACGCTCCATCACAGGAGTCAGAAAAAAACCTTATTATGCAGATAATAATATAGGAAGAACATCTCAGCCTTGGTGTTAGACTGCAGGCTGTCACTGCATCGCAGCTAATTAGGTGTTTCACAGAAGCCAAATGTGATCTCCTCCCACCGGACCGGCCTCATCTCACAACTCAGACATCCATTACACAGAAATATGTATCCATAAGTTTATTTTTGTTTTTTTTCCCTTCTACTGAAGACACTCTTCTGGTTCTGTTTAACAGC
Source organism: Poeciliopsis turrubarensis (assembly GCA_010277015.1). Lineage (NCBI taxonomy): Eukaryota > Metazoa > Chordata > Actinopteri > Cyprinodontiformes > Poeciliidae > Poeciliopsis > Poeciliopsis turrubarensis. The sequence goes on along the minus strand of VMRN01000003.1, from coordinate 10,378,206 downwards.
TCAGACCACCAATCGTGCGGTAACAGCTTCGTCTGAAAAGTGAAGAAAGTTGGTTTTTCCTCCTCCTGTTCTGCGGTTTTATTCATCAGGGCAAAATAAAAATCATCTGTTCCTCAGCAGGTTCTAATTTGAGGTAGATATGATCAATAATACAGAACATATGTCACAGAGATGTCGTTTCTGTGACATTTGTTTAAAGATAAACTAAGCCAGAATAAGGAAACTGTAAAATTCATCTTTCTTGCCTCTATTGCAGGCAACAGTTTACTTCCAGTTCACTTTTGACTGAGAAAATATTTGAAATAAAATATTATTTCAGATCAGGGGAGGAGAAATTTTACTGATATTTCTTTAGATCTTTATTAGTACTCCAGGACTTCAATGTGATTTTGGCAATTATAAACCTTAAAGGAAGAAAGAACTACACATGGAGTTCCTCAAGGGTCTATGCTTGGGGAACTTCTGTTTGATACGATATCTTCCCTAGTGAGTGTTTTGGGAGGATTCACCCCAGACAGGTAGCCAGTCAAAGGACACACACATGTCTAAGGACAATTTAGAGACCAATTGACACAGCAGTCACGTTTTGGACTGTGAGAAGAAGCCAGAACCCAGAGAAAACTCACACATGAGTGAATTAAACCCAAACTTCATGCAAAAAGATCCCAGGCAGGGAATCACACCCAGAACTGTTTTGCTGCAAGGTTACAATGCTTCAAGAGTTCATTTTTATCATGTAGAATTTGCTCCTTTATGTACTTGCAGAGCATTTTTATTTTCTCCTGGTATAAAAAAATCCAAAATTTCCATTTCCAAATGAGCTTGCTGTTTTGGTTTGATTCTCAATTAGAATTTCAGTGGCTTAAATTGACAGCAGGAAGCAAGATGAGAGCTCCTCTTTATGAGGTCTATCTTTTATATTCAGTCTCAGAAATGATGATTCTTTTTAATAAAATATTCAGATCAAACCTAACTATCTGGCTCAATGAGGCAGGCTGAAAACTTTAATGATAGGCACAGGTTGATTTTTGGTTTTCAACACAGCTGTTGTGTTTAACCCATCCACCAGACGGCGGTATTTGTTACAGACTGTCCCTTTAACATGAGTCATGAATTGGATCAGGAGGAGAGAGGGATGAGAGGAGGTGCAGATCTGGGCTCAAACATGAATGTTGAAGGTAAACCTCTGGAGTCTGGAGGCTGTCGGTGTGGCTGATGATGCTCAGAGGAAGCCATCTGTCCAGATGTTGCAGCGACATCGATACGAGCATCGATGAGCCGCAGCATCTCTTGGTCCAGACAAACTGCAGCTGCGACCATGAAATCAGGACTTACTGTAATTAGGCACTTTGAAGCGGAGATTTAATACCCAAATCTTCGTCTAAATACCAGGGGATCGGGTACAACTTGATGATAATCTGATATGCAAAACTCGGCTCTCTGTGTTTTTCCTTCTCTTCGTGGTATTTCGGTGCGGTCGAATTGAAGCTGGCTTGCATTTGGGCCGTCTGTTCAGCAGCCAGAGAGAAATACTGCGGTACAATGCCCTCAATTCCTATTTGTAGGAGAGAGCCCAGAATGACACATGCACTTCTTGAAAGAAAAATGAGAGTCTGAGTCTAATATTACACTGTTATTAGGAGGCTTTTTAACCCTCCTTCATGTGCACATGCAGCCTGTTACAGCTGCTCCGTCTAATCTCTTCAACTTTCTGTTCACTTGTTTGGCTTGTTGCTGGTGACTTTCTGAGCTGTGGTAACTCTGAGTAATGGCTTGGACAAGAGGTTAAACTCTCAGACAAAAATATGACAAAAGTGAGCATTAGTTTACGATTGAGACATGTTGAACTTATTATACTGTGACTAAACTAACACACAACTTCCCACCGTGTGGACTGCAGGACTCCTGCTCTTCTTCCTCTTCTTCTCCAACCATTACTGAAAAATAACGTAAAGTTGCACTGAAATATCTGATTAATGGTAAATTTTTTATTCCAGGAACAAATGTAACTGAGATGTTACAGTAAATTGAAATAAAGATATCCATTACTATTAACCCTCATTTTGCAGACGCTTTTATTTTCTTTGTGCCATTACACAATGTCTCCACCCCTCTCTATGACACTTGCTGTGGTCATGCAGGAGCGTTAGAGCTGCACAATATGTGACTGATATACACAGTCTAACTGTGTATATCAGTCATGATACTAGAAATATGATAACCTTTCAAATATTCCATCATCCAAGCAGTCGTTTCAAGCTGCACACATGAAAACTTTCATCTTGCGCTAACGGTTGCTCTGAAGGTTTTGTATTTGTATCTTTTCTCTTTCTGTGTATAAATTTGGACTTTGGATTTTATGCTTTTCATAGATGCACTTTTTTCTTGTGTGAATTTCTTTATGAATTTCTTCTTAAATTTTTTAAATATTTTGTAGGTCAGTCGGCTGCATTACCCTGTAAATTTTACTTATTTATTAATTTATTGATGAAAATGACTCTGACTTGCTTGTGGCTCTTCGGCAAACAATAGTTATCTTGAAATTTCACTCCCTCATTCATTCATCTCTGTATTTTATGTATATTATGCTGACTACGGATAAATTATTGAGCATCTGTTCTGCTTCTACAGTTTTTGCAACCACTGTTGTTTTCTACTTTGACTTATTCTGTCTTATTCTAAATATCTTTGCTGTTGCAACTCAGCAATTTCCCACAAGTTCTTGACAAAGTACATATTCTATTCTATCCTATCCTATAACTATTGAAGGTACAATATGACTAAGTGGTACCCACTATGTGGATCAGCCTTAAGTATTTAATGTACTGAGTTGCAGTTTTAAACGTACAGTATGAATAGGTGGATATAAACTAACAAAGTAGGCAGAAACGGTTGGCAACTGGGATTGTTTTGGATGGTTGTAGGTCGAATTGTTTTTGAAAAAAATAAATCCCTGGTAACTTTCTGTTCATTGTTTGCTTCAGGGTCGAGAACAGAGCTGGATTTTTGGTGACAGCACCACAGCAGTGTAAGACGAGATCCCACCCTGTGATGAGGAGGCAAGTGCTCCAAAATAAGCCTCCACCTCAACCGTTCCAAATCAACAACTCCACCAAAAAAGCAAAAAAAAAAAAAAAAAAAAAAATTAGCTAAGCCTTGCTACCCCCCCCAGTCCTGTCCATGTTTAATGAAGCTGAGAGATATTTATGGCTGCTCTAATCCCACCCTGACCAGCTCTGGAACTGTTTTCCTGCCTGTTCCTTGGATATTACTCACTAACCCAATTTGCACTTGCTGTATGTAACACACACCAGTGTGCACAGGGAGGGGCTGCACAGGTCAGTGGCAGGCTGCTGCATGCTGGGGAGTGAGGGCGGAGTAGGAGGGTTGAATCTAAGCGGTGGAGGTCCAGAGTGCGTCACCAAACGGGCATCTGAGGAGTTCAGGGGCAGAACCAACAGCAGAGCTACTGTACCTGAGCGGGTAACGAGGTGTTGTTGGAGTCCAATTCCATCCAAACTCCTGAGAGGCGTCGTAAACACGGAGAAACCGAGAATTAACTGATATCTGAGAGCAAACAATAACACGGCTGGAACAGATGACGTAAAGGCATTAATGTTTGAAAAACAGTCAGAAATTTCTGTTGGCACAGAGGGAGCTGATTTAACATTTTATTCTCAGCTATAAACCGAATATAATGAACATAAATGTGTCCAAACAGCCAGAAGTCGCAAAGCAGATATGAAGCAGAAAAAAGTAGTTAAACTGCAACGAGGAGAGACTGTTGAAGAAGGTGAAGTTGGTAACGGAAGTGAGGAAAGGACTCAGTTTTATGGAAATATGCTATAAAGTCATATTTTAGTACATCCCCACAGCAATGTTTGAGTCTGAAAATTATTATGCATCAATAAATTGATCAGGAAAACAACAGTAGTTTGTTAAAATATTCAACACTCATAGAGAATCCACATTGAGAGCCTTCATAGGAAAATGGGGAATAATATTTGTCAAAAGGATTAACGGAGGTTTCTTCCAAAAAACCTCCGTTAAGTACAAAATTAAATTAAAAGATTAAAATCCATGTAAGACATAAATTGTCAGTGGTCAGGTTTTTAATCTTCTAATGTAATTTGCCTTAAAGAGAGACCACTGAATGTTTTAATAGACCTGAAAAATCAAACATCTGCTTGTGATTTTGTGGATCGGCAATTCTACTGTTCTGTCTATATAAAAGAGAAATCAGTGAGTAAAACATAATGGGAGAACGAGTTCACAATAAACATTTTGGCAACCAACATTCCCACCAGACGTGGAACCAACTTTCCAGCTCATAGACTCTAGAAACAGTAACTCCCATCCAGCCATGCGGCCTTCTACCAAACTCTTTATCTCCAAGCAAACAACTTTCCTAACCTTGAAACAACTCTTTAGCTCATTTCCAACATTGCAACCAACTTTTCTTTTTTTTCAGGCTCCAGAAACAATAACTGCTTTTTCCCAACCATTCAGTCTATTAAACAACCAAACAACCAAATCATCTTCCAGCCAATCAATCCTCTTTCCTCCCACAAACCAACCTTCCAAGCCTTGGACTAATTCATCAAGCGATCCTCTAACTCATTATTTAACCAACAAATCCTTGAACCAGTCAACTGTCCCACATCACATCTATCTTTTCAGCTGATCAAACTCTCTCCTCTAGCCTCCAAACAACCACTCTCTTGCTAAACACTCCTCCAAGTCAGGATCATTTGGTCTCTACTCATTTAATGAACTTATAATAACTTAATCTTTTCTTTGGGAATGGTTCTGCAGGTTAATTTTTACAGAAGTATCTTATCATTTGTTTTCCAGTATCCTTTCCAATATGTGTGCGGTTAAATAAATATTTCATTTTGTTGCATTTTTTTTTTCAAAAACATGTTTGTCTTTGTCCATCCATCCCTTTTCTGACCCTTCTCCCTAACGGGGTCGGGAGTTGCTGGTGCCTATGTCCAGCTGCGTTCCGGGCGAGAGGCGGGGTTCACCCTGGACAGGTCGCCAGTCTGTCGCAGGGCAACACAGAGACAAACAGGACAAACAACCATGCACACACACACTCACACCTAAGGAGAATTTGGAAAGACCAATCAACCTAACAGTCATGTTTTTGGACTGTGGGAGGAAGCCGGAGAACCCGGAGAGAACCCACGCACGCACAGGGAGAACATGCAAACTTTGTCTTGTCTTTGTGATTTATGAAATCAACCATAGGACATAATTTAATGCAAAACGGGGAAAAAACATCCAATGGAGAAAATTGCATCTCATAGACAGAACAAGAAATAAAAAATCAATACAGATAAAGTTAAACCAGACTTTAAAATAAACAGTGAAGCTGCTTAAATCCAGTTACAGAGGTTTTAGTTGTTTCATGAATAATTTTTTTGACAAACTCCTGATTGTTGGACTCAAACCGATGACTTACCAAAACAATTTTAGGGAGTTGCACAACTGACGCCCTCTGCTGGCCAAAAAGCTAAATGTTTTAAAGTGCAGAGTTTCTTTTCCTTCAGGGGGCAAGGATTTCAGTCAGAGTTTTCAGTTTGTGAGACTGATGAGCTGACATTATGATTCACCTGTGACACTGAGTGACAGGTGTTTGGACCTCTAACGAGTCTGGAAACTTTTTGTTGTTTGCTGAGTCTCCATTCTCTGAACCCTGCAGAAATCTGCATGTGATGCGGAGCATGAACTCTGACCCCTTTCAGACGAGCATGTGTGATGTGAGGCGGAGCAGAAAGGTGAAAGTTTCACACCTGAGCTGTCAGGGAGCTGAGAGGTCAGGGGGCTTGGACACGACACCGGCCTTCATGTTGCAGACCCCTGAAAAAGCCCAGAGCCCCTCTCTGTGGACTGTTGGTGCCACTTCAGACGTGCTGTTTATTTTCACCGCTTCACACAGGAATTTTCATATATTTCATCGTCCGCTCATTTTTCTGGGGACGCTGAGCGTTGTTTAAGGATACTTGGGCTCCCTGGGCAATTATTGTGTCAGGAAGAGTGAGCTTAAACATCTGTGGCCCCTTCAGGGAGATTTAGCTGCATCAGAATGGCGCTGTGTAAAAAAGCCCTCTGATATGTGACTGAAAACAAGAAGAAAACCCTCTTGTTTTTCCTTGTTTTCTACTCTGGTTTTTATCTCCCAGCCTTTTCCACACTGAGCTGCAGACTGAGCCTGGATTAGCATCATGAGCTGAGAAATACCCCCGATTACCCCCAAACACTGTGACAATTTCTGGGCCGATCTCTCTTTGTTGGAGCTGAGAGCCAGTCGAGCACACATGGGCAGTGTCAGCCATAATTAGCTTTGACAGGGGCATTTAGTGGTTGTAATTCAAATCTAATTCAGAACATCTTAACCCTGAAGTCTGTCAGGAGGCCTGAAATGGTCCCAATCAGGGCTGCGTTTGTGTGGCAGTGCGCTGATGTGTCAGGGAAACAGAAACTCTGATGCAGAGATTCATCCTGCAGCTTCATGCTTCACACAACATCATCATCTCTGGCTGTGGAGAAAAAAAAAAAAACATAAAGCTAATCTCAGATCAGTGATTTAAGCAGGAATTTACCAAAAAACTCATCTTCAGTCAATTTTCTTGCCACATTTAGGAGCTGAACTTTAACCCTAAACATCATGTGTGTGTCCAGCTGCCTGCAGCATAAACAGACCTCAGAACTCTGCTTCTGTTTTCTGTAAAGTACAGGCGATTTATTTATTCTTCCTTTATTTCACCACCAAGGGTCCTTTGAGAGCTTTTCTTTCAGCATGGTGGCAGAAAGCCACCAACAGCTTCACAGAAACCATAGACTTCACTTGTTTGTGCAGATTAAAACACCACAGAGAGATATTCAGAAACACATTTCACCTTCAGTTGAAAACCTAAAAAGGTTTAACTTCAGGATGGCACGAAGGTCTGAAACAGAGCTGTTTTTGAAGATCGTTCCAAACTTAAGCAATCTAAGATTTTCCAGCTTCGTCCCAATCTAGGCTTTAATTCTACTTAAAAGTCTTATCAAACAGAAATAGAAGATTGGCAACTGATTTTTTCACCCCTTTGGACAAAGACTGTTAGTTGAGTACAACAACCACAAAGTCGGCAGCAAAGTACTTCCAATATGATCCTGGGTTTGTACTGAATATGTATCAATAGATATTTGTGGTTTGAAGTGAATTTGCATCAATACTCTACAAAGCGCTTGCTCAATTGTTTCAGAAATAAAATGTAGTTCTGCTGTGTGAAAGAGGGTGTCATCAGTGTAGAAGTGTCTCGGTGCAAATCAGGTTCTATGAAACAAAGCAGGCTGTCATCTGCATATTATCGGATTTTGGTTGTTTTTCGGCACCGTTTGACTTAAAAATTTCTCAATTCAAGAGAAGTTCTGCTGTATGAAGGAGGGTACCATCTGCAGAGATTTTTTTTTGCTTTGTAAAATGTATAATTTAAAGTCGTATTAAAATTTGATATTCTGACGTCCACTTGTGTTTCAGATTTCATGTTATTTTAACTGGCATGGTATTTTTTGTAATTGGTGTAGTTGATTGAATTTTAATAGTATGTGTGTGTGTGTTTGTCAGTCATCCATTGAAAATTGTGGCTCTAAGGACATAAGGATACTGGAAACCCCGTGTTTTTCATTGATGCAGTTCTTTGGACATCATGTTCTCATTGCACAGCGTAGAAAATGCCACGGCATGAGTCTGCATCTGATCCTGTTTCAGGTTCATGATGAAACGGACAAAAACTCATTCCTCTGAGATCATTTCAAAGCCATTTATTCCCCCTCAAATCAGACCCTGAGTGGCCGACCGACATCAGGCCGACTGCGAGGCTTCATTTGTTAGATTCGGCAGACTTCAACCTGAATATCAATCTGGCACTTAGTGATGAGGAGACTCAGTTATCTCCCCTGCTGCTGCTGGAAGGAGCCGACTGTAAACATGATGGGGAGATTAATTCCGATTATCAGGTGTCGGGGCCCCTCGGCTCCCGCTCCTCATGTTTTCACTGCGTTTGGGGCCTAATAAGGAAAGCAAACAGAGATATTTCAGCTGCTTTGTTGCTGATGAGGAGGAGGGATAAGGAGCAGAGGAAATGGGCCTGGAGAAGGGGGGGCTCTCTCAGCGACCTGGCAGGAGGCAGAATAACAAATGAGTTATTCTGAGGATTTGGCTAATCATCTCGGGCCGCCGCTGCCCTGGGACAACTGGACACATCGAACAGAGGAGGCGGGGAGAGAGGGAAGCCGAGCACTTGAACCACGGACCCTGGGCCCTAATTAACGGAGGGCGCAAATGAAAAGCAGCTGGAAATAATTACATAATTAAAGTGCCTTTGGGGGGAAGAAAAGCATAATTTCTGCAGCCATCGTCATAAATCTTGTGCTGTCTGACTCGATGCGTTTAAGGTGAGCTTTCCTCCTCCAAGCAGGTTCATGCATTTCTCCCGAAAACACAGGATGTCTTTGTGTTGCTCACAGAGGTGGATCCCTGTCTGCTTCAGCAGGAAGAAACTAAAAATATCCAAACCAGGATCCATGCTGACCCTCTGTCAGGTGACTGATGTTGCTGAGCTGCTGTGCTGGAAGTTTACGCTACATTTCTGCTAAGTGTAAATGTGCATGAGAAAAAAAGAGAAAAATCAAGCTCAAAGGCAACATTTGGTTTTACTTTGGATAATTCCTGTGAAACTCAAGTCCGACTTTTAGCTGCAGCCACCAGCAGATGAGCAATTAAGCAATTAGAGCCATTTGACAAAGTAAGCCATAAACACCTCGGTGTGCACAGAGAGCAGGCCCAGCACGATCCGGCCCCATCTTTTGTCAGCCGCTCCGGGGGATGATTAATAGTTTAATTTCTGAAAATTATTTAGACACACAAATAATTTGATCCAACGAGGAGCTATTAGCACATCTTGTAACAGACGAGCTGTGCTGATGAAAGCATTAATTTGTTTTTAGAGCACTTACAGGGGTTAGAAAAGCCACCTTCCTCCCCATCATCAATCATGTGTCACTTAGCAGAAGTGTTACATTATGGCAGAAATGCAAAAAAAAGGGTAAGTGAAGAGCATGCTGCCTGACAGGAGGCCCTTTGAATCTGAGCTCCCTGTTTTCACTCTAAAGAAAATTACAAGTAGCAGTCAGCCGAGGATTTGTCCTCTGTGAGTGAAGGATGGCACAGACAGCGGAGCGAGAGGGGACGGGGAGGGGGAAGGTTTCTGCTCTCCCATTCAAAACTAGGAGAAAAACAACGACTCAGAAACATGACAGAAATATCTGAAACCGTACAGAACAAAATATAAAACGACACACAACTGATATTGATTTATTTTATTTGAAACCCTTTGTTTATTCGGGTAAAATATATCTCCGAAGGTATTTTTGTTTTTAAATATATGTACACAAGACAGACAAAACTGTATTTAGGGAATCACAAAATTTTTCACTTTTCTAATATTTGGCAAATAGAAATAATTTTGGTAATTCTGACTGACCAAAAATTAAAAATTTGGTTTTATTTAACTTCAGTCAGTGAGAAAAAAAAATATATATTTTTGTATTTTTATTTTCTGTGTGTATCATTCTGGTTTCAAATGCATTTATTTGAGTATTAATTTATCGCAACACAAATAATTCAATAGAAAAAGTAAGAAAAACAATAAAACATCATATACCCACAATTAAGCAGAATCTGAATTAAATCCAACGCTATTCACTGTTTGTCTCTTCTAAACAGAAATCTAACTCACCTTCTCGTTTTACCCTCAATGAAGATATTTAAAATATAAATGTGTAAAAACAGGGACATACAAAAATGAGAATTTGTTCCTTTTATAAATGCAGTACCATTAAAACAAAAATCTATAACACCTAAAAATGTCTTTTTTAATTAATTTTACATGTGTTGAATAAAATTAAATTTTTAGTCTTCTCTTGTTGCATATCCGTTCTCTGGTGGTGGAAGATGACTTTTCATTTTTGTCTCGTCTCCGAAACGTCTGTGGAGTTGAGCAGGGGCCCCGTGCAGACGGAGCTGCTTCTGCTCCGGCCTCTGAGGGGCCACACATGAATCCCGAGGCTTTCTGATCCTTTTAAGGAAAGGATAAACCTGCGGAAGCTCGGCCGCTTTCTTCCTGAGTGGGTACTGTGATTGTGAGCTGACAGCTGTGACAGGGGGCCTGACATTTTACTCATGGAAATGACGGTCCTCCACCGCCATCAGTGTCACATCGGGCTCTCTTGGCGTCCATCAGCGGCTTTACGGGAGCGAGAATAAAACCTGAGAGGAGAAAAACATGGTGAAAACGGATGTTTTTGATCCCGGAGTGGCCGTGCGATTGGCCTGTCAGCGGCTGGGAGTGACATCCATGTGATTACCTATGCATTAGAGGGATGATGAGGCCTTACAGCTCAGAAGGCTTTAAAAGGAGCAGAGACACATGAAAGCAGCGAATGGACGACTGTTTATCTGAAGCTTAAATATTCCAGCTTCCATAATACAGGCTGAAATGTGGGACTGCAGCACAAACACAACCCTGCAACACAAAAACACTTTTTTCCATTAAAATGGAGAAACATATATTCAGTTTAAACAGAAACATTTTTATAAAATTAGCCTAAAAAACACATTTTTCTGATTCATAACAGAACCTTGCAGAACTGAAGTTGGAGTCCTGACCTTTGAACCTTTACCGCATGTCACGCCACCCATTTCCTGTCTAAATCTGTCCACAGAAGCCAATAGAGCTATAAAATCTATAAATAAATATACCTGTTTTCCTTTTTGGCCAACATTTTCACCTTTGTATGCTTTTACATTTGTTTTTTAGTGATCGGATCAGTGAATGCTAAAATTCTGGATCCATCCAACCCTTACAAATTGTCTTAAGATGCGAAAATTGACTGAAAGAGTGAGAATCCAGATACAATCACTGAAAATTAGCATCCTCTGGTGGCAGGTCAGGTTCTATTTGGAAATCAGGTGAGCAGCTCGCCGTAGAGTTTCTGTTTTTCTACGACAAATGGAGACCCCAAGACAGACTTTGTGGAGTGGAAAGAAAAAAACTTTAGTTGGATATAATAAATTTCCATTAGGTAGATTTCACTTTTCAAGAATTAGTTTGTCTTTTGGAAAGACGATGTGTTTATAGCAGCAGCCACAGGTTAAAGCATATGAAGTTTGATTAAGATAGAGTTAAACGTAGGCTTTAAAATTAAAATGTTATTTTAATAAGGCCTCTGAAGAAAAAAATATTAATGTTTGCAGCTTTATTTTTGTAAAATACTACATTACATTTTCTTTTATACATTTCTTTTATTCATCTCAAGTTCCTTCAGATAAAAATCTCCTTTTTAGGGAGACCTGGAAAAGAAGTATAATGGTGAACAGCATACAAAATTATATACAATAATTAAAAGGTACAGACAGTTAAAACACAGTAAAATTCACTGAAGTAAAGAAAAAATAAAAACTATCAAAAATAAAATGTAGAACTAAGACTTTATAAGCTTTTACACACTTCAATAAAATAGTTTTTGAGAAGAGTTGGAAATTTGAGTTTTAATTACTTTTTTAAATTATTTCAGGATCAAAATGCAGCGTAAGAAAAACTGACTTTGTGGCTGCAAATACAGAGTTTCCTTTTGTGTTTTGCAATTTTCTTTAGTGGAAAATCTATTCTGCTACTTTGTTTAGGTCTAAATCAAGGAAATAAGCTTTTGTCAAACATTGTGGAGCTTTTAAACACACACTAACATTATTACAGTATAAAAGTTTGGTTTCAATTTAAAAAAACTTGTAAAAAATATTAAAGACTCACATACATATATATTTTAAACAAGAATAAAATCCTCTTTTACTGCAAAAAGCTGCAGAACTTCCAGTCTTCTGTAGAAAGTCAAGCAGAAATAATTCTCAGCTCCATCAGTTTTGTTTGAACCGAGTCCAGTTAAAAATGTACTTTAATGATTTGGAAATGGTTGCTTTGTGTTTTTATTTCTAACTCTTCTGGAAACGGTCCTTTTACAAAAACAGCATTTCTTTTATTAATTCCCTGCTGCGCTTTTATTTCTCTGGTCACAAATCACAGTCGCTCTATATTTTCCTGAGATAAAAAACTGCGTGCATTAAGTTCATGATGGAAAAAGGGATTTAGTGTTGCATGAAAAAAAACTGAGCTCTGGTTTCCAGCAGACATGTGATAGCTCTCTCTGGGATTTTTTTATCCACTTAAGCAAAGCTTTTCAACAAGCAGAGTTATCAGTGATAGTCCACACATCATGCTCGTACGCAGAGTGGCAGGAGGGGTCATTCGCAGGCAGCATTCATCAGATGGCGGCTGACTTTCTCCTCATGGTCACTTCCAAATACCTCATTAAGATCCCTCCGTCTTCGGGACATTTTCACTTGTTCACATGTGTTTTATGAATTAGTCTCTGCATGATTTGTTAGCTTCAGCTTCCCGTTAAGCAGCAGATTTTTAAGAGAGGTGTCCTGGAAGAAGCAGAAAGCAGCAGCGTTAATGCTGTCAGGGTTAAAACCTCAACGCGGACGCTGAAGAGGCCAACTCTTGGCTGTTTCTGACAGCCGGATGACTGAGTGAGAGCAGACAGAATCATATTCAGGCATCAGTCAGGTTGTCTGTGGATCAAAAAACACACCAATGTCTGGGCCGAGCCATCACTCTTCACCACGGGATCTGCTCTACCTCACATGAAAACGTCTTTTGTTGGGAATTAAAACGTGACCCACAGAGGGAGGAGTAAAGGCAGAGAGGAGCGGAGTCAGGAGGGGACTACTGACACAGTCCAGGCCCCGGCAGCCTGAGGTTGGCTGTTGGTTTTATGAGGAGTGTCTTTTCGGAGCGAGGTGATGACCGTGACCTCAGGCATCAACCAAAACTGCCTGTCAGTCTTGACTGAGGGCCAACTTCGGAACACATTTATCTGGCTTTTGAAACAAGGATTACGGATCAAATAGAAACGTCACTTCAGCTGATTCTTCCTGTCAGACCTGAGTGAGGGAACTGAACGTTACAAATCTAACAGAACCAAACACTCAGCTCTTTCTGCCTGTAAGTCCTGGCTCAGGGCAAAGCCACAAGCTGAACACGATCCCACCTGTCTGTCCTGAAGGAGAGCAAAGAGCCCACATGTACAGCTAATTTGCGAGCTGAAGATTGTAAATGTAACAGAAACAAACTCTTCAGCTGATCTCGCCTGTCAGTCCGGTGTCAGGGCAAATCCTCAAGCTGAACTTTATAAATCAGGCTGGGATAGGTTTGAACTCTGCCTGGAAAGCTTGTTCTCACCTCCAGGCATGTTTCTCGTTTTGTTAATTCAGCTCACATTCTCGTAAAGCTCTTTCACTCAGAAGGTGTTTGCCAAATCGATGGTGGGTATTTGGATTGGAACGCTCCACCAAGTGCTGCTCTAGTTTCTTCTTTTCTGCCATTACAGCCACTTATTTTCTGATGGGAGCACTTTGAGCCTGCAGTAACAGGCTGAAAGGTTTTTTCTCTCTGAGCCGTGAGGTTCTGCGTGAGTAGTTTGTTCTGTTGACACCGTCCACGTCCAACCTCTTGACAGAAGACAAGGCTGATTCAGATTGACAGTAAACAGATGATCGGAGTTTTCAGGTTTAATCCGGGTATATTTATCGGTACCCTTCATGTTTTTTACTGGAACCTGTAGGTTTTACAGTGTTCAGCAGCTGTTTATTATCTCCAGCTGCCTAACTCCATATTCTTTTATGGGATGGTAAGGCTCTTCTTCCACTAACTGTCGTATTACATCTGCAATGGTGAACTCAGTTCTGCAGTAACGGCTGTAATGAGACCTGCTGTAATTCTTTGTTCAGAGGTAGGAATCCAACAGAGACAAGTCGAATTACACAGCATGTTGCCAGAAACTGAGCAGCTCAAATATCCAGTTATCCAGACACACCGCAGATCCTGCAAGGATGTAGAGACACGCAGATCAATCAGAGGAGAAACTGACTCTGGAAAAGCACAACATGAGTTAGTGCACAGGAAACGGCTAGAGAAAATGTTAAACTCTCCACTGAAATGGTTTTGTGTTTGGTTGATTATTACAAGCCGATTAATGGTCTAGAAAAGTAGAAAAGACTCTTCTACTGCTCTAAACATTAATTGATGGGATTCCTCAAGGCTCCATTGTTGAGTCATTTCGGTTCAATATCTACTTTATGCTGATGACACACAACTGTATATATCTGCGTCCCCAACAGTCATTTAAGGTATTGATAATTACAGCAGTCAGTATTATGAAAAAAAAAGTTAGCAAGCATCTAATAACAACAGAGCATATCAGAAACATAGAAGCAGCTATTGAATCAGAACTAAATATTGATGATCTGCCGCTAAACTATATTAAAAAAAACATAATTGATTGAAAATTAGATGGGACGTTATGACTCTGATCCATTGCTTAAGATGTTCTTGTGAGAAAGCTGTAATAAAGCTGAGTGAGTGTACATCATGTGTGGGGTTCCTCAAGGCTACATTCTCAGACCTGCTAAAGGAATACAATCTATATTCAACAGAATTTCATTCAGTTTCGTAGAGAGATGACTTAACAGTCAGTATACAGACTCCTAATAATGACTCTTGCCTTTTAGGCAAGAGTCATTGCCTCTTAATGCACTTTTAATGAATTAAAAGTGCATTAAAAGCTGCAACTTTGCATTATAAGGTAAATAGTGACACTTTTAATGTAAAGTTGCATTAAAACTTGCTTTAAAAGTCCATTGAAATTGTCAACTTTGCATTAAAAGCGTAATTATTTACAGAATGAGATTTAATGCAGGTGTTGCGTCATGTTTATGACTGTCATTTCAACCTTTTGCACACATCAAATAAAGTGTTATTGTTTTTATTTGATGGGTCAATATAATATTTGTGGTTGTAAAACTTTTGTTTTTGCCATCTGCCATCATAATCTATGTCTTCTGTTAAGCAAAAGTTGGACAGAGACATATTTCTCTAGCAACAAAACAGTTTTCTTTTATTTTAAGTGAAAATATCTCAGTGGAACCAGAACTTTTCATCAATATTCAAGAACTACTGACTCAAAACAAGCTTGTGCATCTTGCTGAAAAGTTACATGTAAGTTAGTTGTCTTATTTCCAAGATTTCATGACTTTGCAGTGGAGCTTCTCTTTGAGCATCCCAATCCTTCAAATACAGTTCTGTACCATGCAGGAACAGACGCACCGCCTCAACTGGCTCCCTTCAGGGTAAACGCAACACCTGTCCCCTGAATTGCCGTCCTGGCCACAGATGAAGCTCATTTCAGCTGGAAGATCTTGTTCTTTCTGTCACGATCCACATCTGAGATGATTATTGTTCCGATCTTTTGAACCAGTTTCCTGGCAGTTTTTGTTGCCCTAACAATAGTTTATCCGAACGCAACGGTCAGAGTGAAGACCTCCTGACTGTTTTTGATCACAAAGATCTCTTTCTGGATGACAGTTGAGAGTTTTTCGCTTCCTCCAATCTTCTGAGCCGTGATGATTGTATATTTGTGTTTGTACCTGCCAGTGAGTCGGTGGGTGATTGCATCACTCTCAGTGGTTTTCTGATTAGCTCAATGACAGAAACACAGCAGTAATGACCTGAAGGAGCTGAATGCTGTTACAGAACCAGTTTGTTGTTTTGTTGTCTGTATGTCGGAACTTTAACATGTGGCGCTCCGATCCTGGGATGAGATATTTTCATCATCTCTTGATCCAAATCTAGAGAGACAAGGAGAACTCTCTCATGCGGATTGCAATGAAATCGGATGAAGATGATCCTGAGCTGCGGCGTTTAAGTCGGAATGCATGTTTGTCTCTTCTCAGGCCTCATCAATGCTAATGCCTCAACCTTTGTGCCCTGGAAAATAATTCAGATGAAGTGGTTCCACTTTGAGCTGATCCGTCCCCTCCCATCCCTGTTCTGCTGATTTGTAGGTAAATCATGGCTGTCAGTGTAGTAGCAACCCTGATTAAAGTTCAGGGCTTTAATAGATCATTTTAAATAACCCCCAAATTGCTCCGCTCTCCCCTGCCGATCCACCTGAACCCCTGCCCCGAGTGCATGGCAGTTTTCAGCCGTCGCAGGCCGAGCCAAGTTCAGCCTCACGGTTCCTGCCTATTCCCCCAGGATGCTGCGCTGCAGGCCTACACCAACATTCTCAGCTGGGTTTAATCTGCTCTCAGACGAGCCGGCTATGAGAAAATGCGAAGGGGAAAATGGCACACACACACACACACACACACACACGCACTCACACATATCCATGGAGAAAGCTGGAAAATCCTGGACAGTTAGCATGCACAGTTAAGCTGGAAGCTGTCCAGGAACACCCTGGTGTGCACGCAGACGTGCACCGCAACCAGATTCCCTCCAATTAATAGTGTTTAAGCGTTCTAATCACACTTCAGCACATTAATCCTATTTTCTGCGAGCGAGCCGTCGGAGCTGACCGGCATGTGGCCTTTTTACTGCCACCGCAGAGCAGATGAAACCCAGAAATGGCTGCAGGCGTGTGCGTCAGCGTGCACTCTCCCTGAACCTGGCCTTTCCTCTCCTCTCCTCCCTCGGCAGAATTTATAGAATGATGCTGATGCCTTCACTCACACAGCGTCCCTGCAGAGTTTAATGATTACCTCTCTGAGGTAATTGAGGAAGTGCACGTTTTCCCCGCTTTGCTTGATTGTGCCGTGTTATTGCGGATCGTGTTGTGTGGACACAGACTCGGTATCTTATCAGTTTGACGTCCTGAGTCGCCAAGACAGCCAGATAATTTGCGTCCAATCCATCTGCCGCAGCAGCGCCCCCGGAGGTAGGTCACGACACCGTATCTGAAACACATGAGCAGAATCACTTTGCGCCGCCTCCTTTGGGGCCTAACAGAAACACAAAGTTCTGGGATACTCTCAAACTGGCACCAGCCGAGGTGTTTAGCGCCCCCCAGGGTTTCTCCTGGAAAGTCCTTGAAAAATCACAGATCTGACTTCAGCTGGAGCTCCTAAAACGCTGCAGCCGGGGGTCCAGTAAAAGGTGCTGCTGCACTGATAATTGAGCCGTGCAAAGCAAACAACGTGTCAGAAACAGTGTTTTAATGGCCACTTTGTGGGAGCCGCTACAACGTTCAGAACACATTAAGCTAATTGAGTTTTAGAGGCGAGGTGAAGCTGGCACCGAGTGATGCTCACGGAGAGCAAAATAAACAAAAGAGTCACTCATAGGAAAACAAATGAGCTGGAGGCTGAGTAAACTGAGTGACATCACTGCGAGAGTTGGGGGGGGAAATGATGTAATGGGAGCTGCCCCCTCATTACAACAGCCGTGGTCAGCCTGACACGCTTTAATTAATCACGCGTTAATTAGTCCACACAAATAAAACTGTTGTCTTTGCATGACAAGCTCTCCTCCTAATGTGCTGCTAAACATGATGTTGAGAAAACAGGACTAATCCAGAGGAAGTGGGAGGAGAGGGAGAGTTCAGAGCTGCTGGACTGCTGCAGAGTGAGTCAGCTGCAACAATTAGTGAGCTGAACTTAACTGGGATGAAAAAGAAAATCAGCTTAAAGGAATTCAGTTTATGTTGGGTTTAATGGCTCATAAGGTTGAAAACCTGCAACCTTTTCAGTCAAGTCAAGATTATTTGTTGCGCACCCTTCAGCGGTAAGGCAGTTCAAAGAGCTTAATATGATACAAATACAACACAAAATAGACATTACAAATAAAATGTTTTCTAAAGAAGAAGTAACAAAAAGTTGTAATTCATAGAACTAATCTATGCTCCAGCTGTAATTAATCAAAGGCAGCTCTAACAAGCTGTGACTTAAAGGAACTCAGTGTTTCAGCAGTTTTTCAGTTTTTATTAAGTTTGCTCCAGAAACTGAATGCTGCTTCTCTGTGTTTGGTTCTGGTTCTGGGGATGCAGAGCAGAACCAGACCTGAGTGGTCTGCAAGTTTTGACACAACAACAGCATTCTGTGATTTATAAACCAACACAAGTATTTTAAAGTCTAAAGATTTGAGGGCTTTATAAATGGCGTGATGTCTTAAAACTTGTGTGATCAGCAGCGTTCTGAATCAGCGGTGCAGCAGCATGATGGAGCTTTGAGACACACCTGTGATACCAACAGCTGTGCTTCTATTGGCCATATAATTGTACAATTTTGAAAATCAATTTGCTTAATGGAAACTTGCCAAGTTTGAAGAAACTCTCGTCTTTCCATTAAAAGTTTTGAAGCGGATGACGTGTTTCTTTGTAGTCAGTATTGAAATTGGTTTATTTTGCAAAAAAATGCAATAGAAAGACTTTTTTTTGCTTCACATGAGTCACATGAGCAAGAAAGTGATGTTGCCACTGGCGCAAACCACAAAGATGAAGACAACAGGAAGTAGCTGGAGGATCATTTACTTAAAAACAAGCTTATTCTCATGTGATTTTAACTGCGTTTCTTATTTAGTGGAAAAGCTGCAGTTGCACTCAGTGAGTCACTGTAACCGTCTGGGCTTCATGGCTGGATGGAGAATGAGGTCTAGAAGCTGTTTTGGGTTTTTCAGGCGATATATTTTTGCTCTATAAGTAGAAACAACAGATCAAGCCATTCACAAAGTCCAAATAATTCATGTACCGCTTCTAAAAATAAACACACTTGCAATAGATAAATGCAATAAAACATCTTAAGTACAGAAGAGAAACATTTTTAAATGCTGGGTTGAACATTTAGCAGTGACAGATGTCTAAATGACGATGAAACCCAGATGGAAACAACCCATGTCGAGGTGAGGTAGAAGAGTCTCACTCCGTCTTAAAGTCTAAGAGAGAAGCATCTGACTCAAGCCGACAGTCATTATGAGGATGATGTATCTGCAGTTTCTCCACTCTGACTCCTTGAAATATGAAAAGCCTTAAAGTGGGCTCCATTTTCCCACTCAGTGTGGAAAATACGTTCCCACACGGTCTGAGAATGACTCTTTGTTTCCTGCTTTTTTCACAGCTGCCACTTAAAGTTGTGCAGAGTAAATAAGTTGGCAACAAGGAAACTTTGCAGGCGCAGAGTGTCTCCTGCGGAGGGCCACCATCATCAGGTCGTCGCTGTGGGAAAAAAAAGTACATTCACACGGATTTCACTGGAAGGTTTTCACCCAGAAATATGTTGGACGGTTATACGGTGTGATCCAAAGCTTCAGCTGGAGCGGAGTGGTGTAAGATAATAAATGTGACGAGTGGGATCTTCCTGTGTGGTGGGTGGTTGGTTTCCAGCTCAGAAGAACCGCGTTTCGTCTTCGGTTTCAAAAGCAGGGCGCTTCCCTGCTGCAGTCAGCATGCGGCCGCTCTGCTCCAGTCTACCATCAACTCTCCGTGTGGCCGGCTGCAGTTGGCAGGCCTCTGTCCAATCATCTCCACATCATTTCAGGCTCAGCTCAGTTCAGAGTCTCCCAGCGAGCGGGGTGAGGCTGAACGTTGCGTCTTATCGCAGAAGCTGATGAGATCAACCTGTGAGATCACTGCACAGCTGTAAAACCTCCAGCTGTGCAGCCAGCTCCACAAATCAAAATTCTCCTGCTTTTATTTGGTCTGATTTCACTCCAGAAATTCAGACCTGCACTTACAGCCTGGCTGTAGGAGAAAACACAACCCTGAGAGGTGAAGGTAACATGTTTATTAGCATGGAAAACTCAGAAGGTGACAGTTTCTCTGTCAGATCTGATGGACTCATCACCAGGTGAAGTGCTGCTCATGTAAATAGCTCATCTTATTTTAATTTACAAACATTGATAGACAGTAAAATGCCTGAATCCAGTGAGTTGATAGCTGCTTTTCCATTTATTTAGGCAAATAAAAACCAGAAACGTGTGCATACGTATTCAGCACCCAAACCAATTGTAGAAGTTGTTTAATAAGTACATTTTAATCTCAAAATGAATCCATATTTTGTGACCTGAGAGGATTAGTCGAAAACAAACTGGACCATGAAGTTCCAGGAATGTGGCAAGAAGGCCGGGAAGAAGTTTGTGAAAAAGTAAAACTCCTCATACCACCGCATAGTCGCTAACGACATCTTCTATTTTCTTTTCTGAATAAATTTCTTCTCACCCTGTTGAGTATTTTGCAACAAAACCCTCCGATGGTTCTGTGATCCAACCTAAATATCTCGACAATCTCAGGAATCTGCCGCCCTCTGAAATGTGTTTAGCATTTTGTGATTGAATCTGTTAAATTAAAGACAAAATATATGTTGGACATGCAACGTTCTTGTAAACAAATCCTGAGATCCACTTTTTAAAGCTTGAGTTTATCTTGCATTTTTTTTAAAATGGTGCTTAATTAACAAAAACATTTGACTCCTCTTGATTTTTCCTGATTTAGCCAAGAGAACGAAACAATCTAAATTGTGCAAACAGACAAAGATTGAAGTTAAAAAAAGAGAAACTGAACTGAATTTAGTTGCTGTGTTATTGAAAACACTCTATAGTTTATTTCAAGAGATTTTATTCTTCCAGTGAAACATTGAGTTTTTTAAGCAAAAACAGGACACAGGCACATGAACCAATTGATGGACGACTTTTTAAACTCACAATTGTGTTTCTCTAGGTGTTCTTTTTTTAATATACGACAATGATCAACAGGTTTTTGATGGATTACTCAGTTCAGCTTTAAAATAGAAAAACTTATTCTGACAAAATTCATAAATCCATGCCATACAAGTTTGTTTTAATACTTGCATGTGTAATTTATTACAAGCCTCCTCAGATTTCAAAAGAGAACGATTTTCGGTAAATAAAACTCTGGTTTTAAAGTCTAAACAGTCCAAAAGGAATGCTTTTAAAGCATTCTTTCACTGCTCAAACATTCATTCCTATTCACTATTTCATTTGTGTTGACATCTGAGGCCTCCCCAAAGTTTAAAGCTCTGAGAAATAATTTCTCCCGAACATGTGAGGTTGCAGAGAAATCCTTCTGCTCGCAGGTTTGTGTGTTTTATTTCTCCTCGCTGCTCTGACGATCACGCTCAGTGCAAACAAAGTGAATGAAAGTGTGGCACAGGGAAAATGCAAACGCAGTAACTGGGACCACATGTGACGAAAACGAACCAAACGATGGCGTCTGGCAGGAGGCATGTCCGTGTAATTCCCTATCTGCAGTACAATCTAATCCAGCCGAGGCCCAAGCCCAGAGCTGTGCGGAGAGAGCACGGCCGTGCACGTCTGTGTTCACACGATAAATGAGTAGATTTCTACATCCACTGCTGACATGCTGTTATTAAATTCTGATGTCTGAGCTGACCTGAAGTCAGAGCTGTAATGCATTTGGTGCTTTATGGAGGAAGATGGAGGTGGGAATGACAAACCCCCATGTAGCTGGCTTCCACATGTGGCTGACTGCTACAACTTTTACTGATTGGCTCTTTTCAGAGTGACAAAAACATTGTTCTGGGTATAAGCTTATTTCAGTTTTGCAAAGTGTTTTTTTTTAATAACTTGCAGAAGAAAAAAAAAAAGATCACAGATCCTTGCCCTGAGACTATACCTGCAACCTTCGCAATCGAAAAAGCCGTTTTACCCTTAATCTAGTGAAATAAAATTTATTTAGGACTGCAATTGTTACATTTGAAAAAAGATTTATTTCTTTTTTTTTAGGATTTAAAAAAGAAAGATGGATTGATTTTGTCTTATTGTATGTGTATACCAGCCATAGGAGGAATACCAGTCTTTTGCACTAACCGGACAGTGAATCCTGGATGAAATGCAGTTTTCTATTTTGGCTTAAAGGAAGACCTAAAATGCATTTGGTGCTATGTGGAGACAGATGGTAAATATCTGAAAATATTTGCAGAAGAAGCTCAAAAGAAAATACTTGAAAAGATTTTGTGTTTTTGCAGAATATCAAAGTTGATGCCGTGTTTGCTTTTATTAAATCTGTCTTGGATTCTTCTTGATCAAGACAGATTTTTTGTTTTGCGTTAATATATTTTTCACTCAAGTGAGTCTATTTGCTTTTAAACAAAGATGATATAAACTTAATCAAAGAACATTAACACAAGTAATTTATACATTTTGTGTAGAATTAAAAAAAAAGAGTTATGATAAAAGTATAGGAATCTTTGGAATACAACTTTAGAAGCACAGTTTGAGTTTCACCTCTCATTTCCATAAACTGACATGTATGAATGGTAATGTTTGTATTGATTATGTATTAGGTCGCCTCAGACCTCTCCCTCCTCATCAAAGCCAGCTCTTTCCCTCTCTATAATTATTTTCATCTGGTCGAAGCTGTTAAAGTGCAGGTTTCATCAGCCGCTATCGTCTGTCACCTTTCAGAGGGGGTGGAGGGAGAGGTTTGTGTGTGTGTGTGTGCGTGCGCGCGCGTGTGTGTTATTCACGTTCATGAACATTTCAGCTGCAGCCACTCGAAGTTTGTACACGAAGCCAGCAGGGTTCACTGCAAAGACCTGACCAGTTTCCTGCAGATCTCTGAGCGTTCTGCTGGAGCTGCTGCCGTCAGAGCGCCTTCACACTCCTGCAGGGCACAGATGATGAAGCTGGTGAAACACTCGAAGCTACAGCTCAATTAATGGGAACGGTCTGCGGGCCATGATGAAATGCCACATGGATTTATTTAGGGGGGGAAATACACAAAACTATAAGCTGCTATTAGAGCCACTCAGAGATGCGACACATGTTGGATCAGTTCTGATCAACTGATCAACCTATTGATCAGAATGAGCTGTATGTCATTATACCTAAATGAATCAGTCTCAAAATCTGTCAAAGATTTCTCCAAAGAATGAATGCTTTTCTCTCCCCGGAACAATCAAATCAGACATCAAGCATCACACAAGTTAATTATACTTTAATGAAGCTGGATTAGAAAAAACACCTGGAGAAAATTATGGATGAAATAAGAATGTATTTATTTTTATTCATCCATAATTCTATTTGCAAATTATTCAATTAAACAGAAAGGAACATAAACAGAGCTTTATTTATAAAAAAATTTAAATGTTCAACAGGTCAGTTAAGTCAATTAAAGGTGTAACTTTTCTGAAAAATGTGTTGCTCTTTCAGAGGCGACAAAAAGAATTTCAGATTAATTTTGTGTGCGAATAACTCATATTAAATTTAGTGGAAAAGGAAGGAAAATAATAATAATCAATTTTATTTCTAATGCGCTTTATATATCAAATTGAAATCTCACACACAGATGAAGAAAATCTCGGTGCCCAGTTACTTCAGGAGCTTCCAGCAGCTTCCGGGTCAGGAGTCATCGCAAGGTGATGATCAACCAATAAGAAGCAAGTGTGGGAAAAATTAGCCATGTTGCACAAGACAGACGGAAAATAGATTGTTTCTTTTTTTCTTAGTTTCAAGAAAGTAATTGTTGTGGGAATAAAAATACATTTCAGTCATAGTTTAAAATCAATAGCTAATCAATAGTTCAAGATGTTTACTATCACGTGGGATATATTTAAAAACCTCTACATGATATTCTACATATACCTACTCAATAAACTAGAATATTATTTATTTATTTTACAAAATTTGTCACTATGTGAAACACATTATGTGGATTAACTGCACTCAGATGGATGTTTGAACCTCATTTTTCTCTGATAACTGTGATGATAAAGTTAATACAAACTTGACATTTTTAAATTAGAAAATTAAAACAGGCCATTAAATAATGTATAAAGAAATTTAGCTTTAGCTACTTTCTTAAAGGTTGTCAGTTTTCACGAGATACTTGTGTCTTATTGGAATGGATACTCAAATGATCTGGAAATGCAACTTTCCAAAAATTAAAATGAATTACAATTAATTCAAAATGTAACTTTTAGAAACAAGTTGGTTCAAAACCGTTTTCTTGCTCACAAAATTTAATATATTTTTTTCTACTTTTTTTATTCATGTCATCTTTGCTTGATATTAATTTTTGTTTGATGATCTGAAACATTTAAATTTATTTTGGGGTAACCGGGTCCTGATATCATATTTAGTGATTCTCTCTGCGGGTGATGCTGAGTTCCTGCTGAGTTCCTGCTGAGCCACATTGAGATAAGCAAGTTGAGGTCATTCCTGCTCATCAGAAAATTTTCCTGTGGATGTTTTCCAATCACATTCCACTGGAAGAACCTGGAAGCTGCAGGAGGGAAAATAAATGATTTCCTAGAAACATTCATGGATGTTTCAAGCTTTTTATTGTTTCTATGTAAGTTTTAAGATGAAAAAAATCTTTTTTTAATTTTTTTATTGTGTTTTTTTTATTGTGTGTGCTTCTGCTCATTAATCCTCTTTGTAAAATTTGCAACATGAGTTAATCCTAATAAGACCCAGAACCTGATCTTTTTACACCTTGTTCAGATAAGAATGATGCTAAATATTATGCTCTATGTGTGATTTCTGTCAGTTCCCGTCAGGTCCTCACATATTGGTGATTTCAGATCCATTTCAAAAGGAGCCCTCAGTTCTGGACTGTACCATCGCCCCCTGCAGGTCGGGTGCTGCCAGGGCAGCAAGTTGAATCAGAAAACACATCATCTCTGAGATGGCAGAGTGACTCGGACCACCCAAAATGATCAGATATGTTTTAGAGTTTGCCCTGGCTCTAATCACACACACACATGCTGACACGCAGACACGCACACACACACGCGCACATACTACCAGATTTTTGCAGGTTTTTTGATTCTTGTTTATTATCTTTGCAGAGCAACGGCAAAGCTGCAGCTGATGATGGCGCTGCAGCCCTGATCCAGATCTCCTACCTACCAGAACCAAATGTTGTGGTGATTGCTGGAGAGGAGCAGAGTGTGTGATGTGTTGTGAGTGCGATCGCTGCCAGAGGAGAAACAGCAGAGAGTCTGAATCCTGCAGCTCAGCAGCTTTATGAGCTTTAAATGCCTCTGAGGTTTAGTCTTTCCAATCGCCTAACTGTCCTCAACTTGATGGGTAATTTTCAACCACAAACACTCTCCCACACACACACACACACACACACACACACACACACGTAATATAACTGCGACAATAAAATACAGAAAGAGGCTTTGAGTTTGCTAAAACATTGCCATCTTGGAGGGATTTTGTAATAAGTAACAAAATAATAAATTTGATCAACCAACATAGATTTTCCAATAAAACATCATTCAAACACAGACCCGGAAGAAGTAATGTAATCAGTAGCAAAAAACGTATAACTAATAGCAAAGTTAAATTAAATATTATTTTACCAGGGAGTTCCTCGAGATTAAATCTCTTTGTTGAGGGAGAGCTGTCGGAGTTAAAAACAAACAATTTGATTCATTATAAGCAACGTGAAGCTCTCATTCTGGTGTTCCCTGAAAACGCTGGAAATATTTTCTTTTTCCAATTTTAGTTCACCCACACACCCAAAGTTGGTAAGAACAGTGCTGGAAGTCAAGCTTGTAAAGACTATTTGATCAACCCTACAAACTTTTCATCTGCCCATCCATTGTTTTCCTCTAATCCAAAATCGTTTTGAGATAGTCACAGGTCAAAGCAGGAAACTCAGACATCTCAAAGTCTTTATACCATTAAAGGGAATCACAAGGAGTTCCCAGGACAGACAGCATGCATAGTCCTTCCAGTGTGTTCTGTGTGTCCTCAGAATGTCCTCTCTGTTGGGCATGCCTGAAAAAACCTCAGAAGAGAAGACCATGAGATGCTCGTGCTTTCCTCTCTGCTACGCTACGGCTTCTCCTCATCAGCAGAGCCTGTTGTGAATGGTAAGTCCATTCACAAAATAGTTTTTCTGGAACAGTAAGTTATTCCTCCAGCATTAGCCAATGAAGCAGTGAATACACGAGTTTGATTGTTAGTGCTAAGCCCTTCCTCCTGGCTCTGATTGGTTGTTTTTGACAGAGAGAAGTGCGTTTCTTCAGAAGCACTAAGAGGAGGTGGAAGAGTATGATTTTTTTTGCAGATAGTCTGTGTCATATTATAATGTATTAATCTATTAAACAGTGTCACTGCTTTTAAACTGTTTTCTATTGTTTTACGCTTGTGCATATGTAGCAATTAGTTTTATTTTGTAACCAGGTTGCTGTGTATTGCAGACTTCTGCCCAGGTCCCTCCTGAAAATGAAATCCAGATCTCATTGGGGTTAACAATGTTAAAGAAAAAAAAAAAATGTTTTTAAAAAATGTAACAACACAGTGACAGGTTTAACAAACATGTAAAAAAGATTTTAAAAAGTTACCCAACTATGAAATTGCAGAATGTTGTCAGAAGATGCAGAGGAGCGTTGTTTGGAGAGTCACCTCCAAACTTCACATGACATTAGATCAGCTTTATTAATAACAGTGTGCAGGTTTGCACTATGTGCAATAAAAAGCATTAAATGCTCAGAAGAACCTTGTAGATGTTGCTGCTCTTTTTAAAAAGGATCTAATTGACGATTGGTTATCTGTTGAACATGTTTCTCTGGTAAATGTTAGTTACTTTATCACCATGTTTCCTTATTTTCTTGACTTTTGTTGTTAAATTCAACTTCTATCCATCACATAAATAGACTTTAAATGCTAAATCAATGGATCCTTCACAAACCCAGCCTTCTATAACAAAGCCCTGACGTCTACAGCTTAAATACTTCATTATCTGCTGTGCCGCCCCCTTATGCAGCTGCAATCGTTTAAGCTCTTCGTGTTGTTTGTTCTACAGCCTCCTCTATTGTCAGATTAGTGACACAGCAGCTCATTAGTTCCTCCTCATTGAGATTTGGTCAAACCACTGCATGGGCTTTAAGTCAACCGGCTCGCCTCTGTGTTTCTCCCTGGAGTCTGCATGTGTTTGCATCTGTAAAGATCCGCAACAGAACAGCTTCAGGAGTTAGCGACCGGATACACAAACCTGAAGAGTGATGGAAAACAGCAGAGAGAAACAATACAAACCAATAAGAGGGAGATCTGATACTCAGGCCTCACCAACCATTGATTTTCTAGAATATTGACAGTTTCTGCAACAAAGCAGACCGAATCTCTTCAACAGCCACAGAAACTTTATCCCCGGGTTCCCCCTCCTCTCCGAAGCAGGATGCTCGGATTTCACCCCTGATTTAATAGGAGCAAAACAGGATGGATATTTCATGTATCAGTCTCCTCTTTCATTGCAGAGGAAATTAAAGTGAATAGAGTTGAAAACATGCATTTCTTCCTCCTCTTTTCGTTCTTTCTCAGTCTAAAGCCAGCCAGGATGCATTCTGCCTGTTAGGATCTCATTAATGTGCTGAATTCCTGGCTGATCCCTGCTGCTGGATGTGTATTCGGCTGCAGGTGTAAACATGAGCCGAGGGCTTTAAACCAGTTTTTAATTACAACACTAAAAGCATTTTGTGTTGTGTGTGAACAAAGTTTATCCCCAACCAGACGTTATCAGCTCTACAGGTCTCATAAACATGCAAAAATGACCCAATATTACACTAGGTCAAGTTTTTTTTAAGTAACATTAGATCAAAATGCAGAAGTTGTGAAATACCATCCGGGTCAACCCTGCTTCCACTTATTGAGTCTAAATATATCCAGGTGAAATCAAATGCACTGACCTGCTTTTGGAGCAAATAGTCAAGTCCTGATTTATCCGAGTTCCTTCTTGGTGTAATGCAAAACATTTTGTGATGTTTTATTTTATTTTTTTTTATCATGAAAGGTGACGAAGCATAATCCTGATTTCATGACAGTTTTATTCTGGTTTCTTCTGATTGCTGATTCTGGTTTGGTACCAGTTTGTGCTGCTTTTATTTCAAGTTTATTCTTGTTTCTTCCATAAAGGTGAGTAGCAAGTATTTACATTTACTCAGTTACATTTACTTGAGTAACTTTTTGGAAATAAATTACTTTTAAGAGTTGCTTTATTAAATTGTACTTGTCAGCCTTACTAAAACAACGCAATGTTATTTTGAAGTATCGCTACTCATACTTGAGTAAAATCTTGAAGTACTTTACTCAGAGTGTGGAATGAAGAACAAATATTCTTTCACCAAAAATTCCCCAGGAACTCACTGGCAGATTTCACGTCCAGAATTTGTTATTTTGTCTTTAAAACACATTGATTTGTTCTGATATCATTTGGATTTTTTTTTTTTTAGTTTCTTCTGGCTTTGTCCTGCTTTTACCAGTTTTTGTCCTGCTTTAATCCTGATATTATCCTAATTTTATCCTTTTATTATTGTTTTCCTGTTATTTCTGTACTCGTTCTGCTTTTACTTAGCTTCGGTGGACACATCCATTCAAATTCATTTTCTGTTTTGATCTGGATATTTATGGTTTTTCCCAGATTTGATTCTAGTTCAGCCTGATTTTTTTTTTTTTTTTTTTTTTTGCTTTTTGATAAAATTATGATGAAATGAAAATCGATTGTGGTTGCCCTTTGAACTGTCCATTTCCAAACTATATTAAGGCAATCCCTCTGTGGGGAAAAAACATTCAAAAGTAAAGTAAAAAAACTTTTAAAACACTTTTCTTTCCTGGGATAAACATTGCTACAAATCCCTCCCAAGATCAGTAAAAACAATTTTCACAGAAGTCACAAAAAATTAAGAGCTCCATTGCAGACTCAACGTCCCTCATCTCGGATGTGACTTTATTTTTAGTTACAGCTGAAAAAGTACAAAACTACTGGAACAAAAAGAGAGGAGACTAGAGATATTTTGCTGTAATAAACAGCACAATCAAACTGTTAAGCACGGAGACGGATGATGATGATTCGGGATTCTGCTGCTGTTGCTTCAGGATTTGCATCCCTTCTGGCCTGATTCATCATCAGGACAAGCAGCCATTACACAACTGAATGACTGAAACAGAAAATAATTAAAGTGTTGTCATGGTACCGTCAAAGTCCAGACCTAAAATTTACCTAAACTTGATAGGAAAGGATGGAGGAAGGCTTTAGAAGAGCTCAACAGAAACAAATGTCTCCAAACATTAATAAGTTGAAGAAATGCCATTAAGAAAAACATCCTTTGAAATAATTATTGAGAGTTACTGCTGCTAAAGATTGATCCCTGTTTCACTCACAAATTTCTTTTTCTAATAAAAGAAAACAAGATTTTTCTGTCGTTCTCTCAGTTATCAGAAGTTTCTCCTTCGCTTTGTTGATTGAGTCTAAGAGAAAAATATTTGTTGTTCCAGTTCAGGCTGAACTTTCTGTTTGCCTCCACCGATGCTGGTTTGCATTACAGCATCTGATTGTGAAGGACATGGGTTGAAGTTTGTGGTTTACGTTTGGTGCACATCTCTCTCGTTTCCTTTCCCTGTCCAAAAAAAAAAGAAAAGAAAATCCGTTGTTGATTCCAGGTTGTGTTTATCGTTGTATCTCCCAGATTTTTCCCATAAATGCACATTAAAACAGTATGACATTAACCAGAACATAACCCAGTGAGCTGCTTCCAGGCTGTGCTTATTGAATTACCCGACCTGCGATAGAAATCTGCAGCAGTTATGTGCCAATAACAACACACTGAGAGCGCTCTAATTGAAGAGGCTGCAGTCAGGGTTGAGTAAAGGTTTTAAAGCATTACCAGGCATTGTTTACCGCAGCAGATACGCTCGCTGTAATGAAGTGTTCTCTCGATTTAAGACATGGAGGGCTTTAAAACGCATCTGAAGGGAGCTGTTAAATGCCCTTATCCTGAAGCAGTTGGTATGTGCAAAATGTTGAGTTTTCTTTTTACTTCCTCCAAACATTTTTCTGTGTGATTAAGACACATTGATTATCTGAACCCGGCTCAGATATTAAATTTTATGCCGAGGCTCCCTCTGAGGCACTGAGAGGAAGGGGGAAATATGGAAGTTGACCCTGGAAACTCCAGGGAGTCGTGGGGCCGAGCTCTGACAGTTTTCAGCTGCAGGGGAATGTTAATATGTATTTCCAGGATTACTGAATTATGTATATGACAAGCGTCTGGAGGAATGCTGCAGCTTTATGAGCGCAGCCTGGTCATCTGCATGCTCCAGTTACTCCTAATGATGGTAATTATTACAAGGCTTAACTGTAATACAGGATTGATTCTCAGGCTCCTGGATAACCCCTCATGCTGGCACACTGCTCGTACCCTGGGGCCCCTCCTCAGCTGCCCCAACAAAGGCCACGTTGAGGCCCAGGAAAAGCTCTCAGTGGGGTCCTTGGAGCCGGCTGGCAGCCCGTTTCTGACGAAGGTTAATGCTCGGACACATAAAGAGCGGATTAAGAGCTTGGCTCACACGACTAAGGAGAAAATTGAAAGTTTGGAGGGAAATATGTGGCTAATTCCATTCTGTCAACAGTGGATATTAAAGTTTTTAGCTGCTATGTCAAATTATTTGTAAATCACAATGGCAGCACTGTTAAAATCCGGTTTAATTTCCAGGGGCAAGAAGTGATCGGGGAGTTTAAGTCTCATCCAGAGTCTGGCTTTTTAAGGGATTTACATGATTTTGTTGAAAGGATCGGCTCACCTTCTGCTGCCTGACTGTACGGTTACATTAAAATCCTCCCATGTAGGAAAACACGCAACATATCTGCAGAAATCCACATGAACGGGATCTGAAGTCTTCTCCCCCCTGCAGAGGGTAAACTGGGATCTCTGGCACCTGTACTGGATTAATGGGAAGCCTCTGCCAGTAGCTCCACAGAGTTAAGCTGCTGGATTGAGTTTCAGAGAGGGGTGGGACCCACGCAGACCAGGTGCTGGCCGGGGAAAAACCTCCCAGGTTTCAACAATCTGGTTCTGTTTGTGTGCGGCTGAGCTCTCCTTCCCGTGCTGCTGCTGCTGCTGCTGCTGCTGCTGCTGGGGCCCGTCGTGACACCGGCGGTTCATACAACACAATATGGAGGAAGAACCAAGCTTTGTCACATTCACCTGCTTTCCAGATCATCCATCATTCAGTGAAACAAAAAGTTTCACTGAATGATGAAAGTTTGATTATCAAACTAACTGTTTGATAATCAAACAGTTAGTTTGATTATCATACTAACTGTTGCCATAATATAGAACAACAAAATACAAAATAAAAACATAAACTTAAACATAAAATCTGACCAATGACATCATTTGATACAAAGTCAAACAATATCATACAACACAATATTATAACATTAAATGATACGACATAAAATAGTTTTGCACAACAAAGATACAGCATAAAACAATCATAGATAAATAAATATTTAAACATTTATTTAAATAAATGAATGTGGTGATAACATACAAATGTATAACTAAAACAAATGGCAGTGCAGCATGTAACAAAATCATACAATCAACTTTATTTCATTAGAAACAATTTTTTCCATTCATTCCATCATGCAATAATACAATATGATGCAATACAATACAGAAAAAACAAGACATGATGCAATTATAAACGATACAATGTAATTCAATACCCTATGACACAATACAGTCAAAAATAATGATATAAAGTAACAAAATACGATATATCATATAAGTGCTGCTTTTAATTGATCACAACACTTTATTAGAAAAACTTTAACACATTGTAGGAAACAAAACAGCACAGAGTTCGTTTAAATCTCCTTCATCAGGCAGTTTAAACTTTGTTCATCTGAACAATGGAGGGTTTCCTGTGGAGTACCACAGGGCTCCGTGCTTGAGCCAGTTCTTTTCATAATTCATATGGATCCAATTCATAAAATCATCATCTTGGCAGAAGTAAAAGATTTCTGTGTTCATTTGCTGCTATAAGTTGCCTCTAATTAAATTTTAATCCTCTTCCTTGCTATTTTCCATTTTCCTCAAAGTTATCATTTCCACATTGTTTGGTTTCTCTTCGGGTTTGCCTATGAGACATTCAAGTTTGAAACATTGAAAAAGACTTCTTGCAAAACATAAGATTTCATCAGTTTAGATCTGGTTTCTGTTCCTGAAAAATATCCACATGCAGTTACTTCTGACCATTAACAAACATTCAGATAGTTTGTCTCGCTGCAGTGATGATTTTAACTTTGTTTAACTCTGTTGTTTGGTTCTGTTCTAAATATTCAGAGAAGTTACACATTTCCACACTGAAACTTTGAGCTTGATCCCACCAGAATGTGGATCTGCTCTGTGAGTTATTAGCAGTGATGGGGCCTTGTGTTAAATCATTCTGAGCGAGGGCTCCACACACAGCTGTGACATGTGTGTGCACAAGTTAAAGACATGTTAAAGTGGCGTGTTGTGCAGAGACAGAGCTGAGGTCTAAATTCTACACTGCTGCCTTGTTTTGATAGAATAATTCCAGGTTTCATTATGTTGCTGCCAGCCTGCAGAGCTCATTTGAATTTCTTATAAATCCAAAGTGTGTTAAGTAGCACCTCTGTGAAAAGAGGGGGAGGCGGAGAGCCCGTTTCAGACCTTCTAATGTGAAAATGTGTTTTTGATTCCTGACTTGACATGCAGTCAGAGGGCTGTGAGTGTGTGTGTGTTTCCCTGATCCTGGCTGTAATCAGTAATTACCAGGATTGGCTGATGGATTCTAGTTATAATGAATGATTGATGAGCGCTGAAAGAGCGCGCCCGGGCCATTTCTGTCCTCTGACAGCCTGATGTTAGCTCTGAATTGAAACCATTTAAGTAGAAAATGACTGGACACAGGAAAGGCTCAATAGCAGGTACCGTGCTGCCATTTGAAAAGTGGACGTCTGCATTCAGCCTCCTTTGAATAGCTTGAGTGAAACCTGAGCTGCTGCTGAGGCCCAGAGAAGAAAAACACACTTTAATGTCTAAAGAGCATTTTGATTTGTTTGGACTGTTTTCATGTGTGCAGCCCACAGCCAGGTTTTAACTCTGCAATCCCCTGTCATTGATGTGGACACTTTTTACACTCCACCTCCTGTTTTTGGATGTTTACGCTGCGTTTTTTTTCCCCAGCCAGGATTAGGCCTGAAATAACTGAAACAGGTTTTAAATCAGTTCAAAAAACCCACAAATATCTATATCTTTAACATGAGGGGAAAAATGTTTAGAGGGATTTATTTCTAGATAAGATCTTCACATCAAAGCCCCTCTTTGAGGTGTTTGCATGTTTTTTCCTTGCGTGAATGATTTAAGTTTTGCTTTTGGTATTTTGCTTTAGTGAATGTTTGGGTTGTTATGTTTTTTCTCTGCTCATGTGATTCACAGGAGACCTGTCCAATTCCACTAAAATGTTTAAATCCAATCCTTACATGCAAAAATATCATTTTATTTGGTGCTTTTGATGATTTATTTGATCTGCTTACTCAGCATACAACAGCAATGATTATTAAAAACAACAAATGGGCAATAGATTTCAAACTTATTGGTAATATTGCTTCGTCTTCATGCCAGAATTACACCTAAAACCCCGAATATATGTCTACATTCTCACAAGTTTGGTAAGATGCACCTCAGCTAAACATTTGCCCATTAATTTTGGTAGAATTAGTTGACACTAGTTTGTTTTCTGGTACAAACATGACGTTGTTTGAATCAATAGGAATTGAGGTTGGACTTTCTAGAGACTTTATTTCTTCAAGTTTCAAGCATTTGATCCAAACTGTCCCTCTCAGGTGAAATAAAAGCTCAAAAGCAGCACAGCGACTCCCAAGAATCAAACTCACCCTCCAGAAAACCCAATTTAAAAACACACTAATTTGTTGCAGATCAAGAAAAAATTTTCACTTTGAAATAACGCACTAAAAAGCTAATTGAAATGAGCTTCTGTCCATTCAAACAGGTCAGATATCATTTGATTTGATATCAAACATGACAAAAGTGGAATTTTTTGGCCATAGTGACCAGAAGTATGTTTGACTGTCAAGCATGGTGGTGGCAGCATTATGATGAGACGCTGTTTTAAGAAAGAGAACTAACTCTAAATTCTTCAAACAGACGTTAACATACAAAGTATAATAAATGTCTTTATTGTAGTATTGTAGATATATCACCATATATCCACAAAGTATTGTAATATATTTCGATAATGTTCTTCTTTAGAGCTGCTCAATGTATCTGTGAAAACATGAATTGGAGCAGCAGAGCTATATGTGTGTCTCTCGTGGTTCCCTCAGAGTGGAGCTGCTGTTTCTTCACATTGAAATGATTCGCCTCAAGTTGTTCACGGATTTCCAGGGACAGAATAGCTGGGCGGGTCCAGAATTTTCTGGAAGGAATACATATCCCAGCAGGCTTTGCAAACTCGTTGGGATCTATTGGACGAAGCTGGGGGAAGTTGTTGTTTTGTTTTATTGATTTTCAGAACAAACAACCATCCTTTGATGTAAAAAAACACTTCAGTTTGAATGTTGATTTGAGAAAAGCTGTTAATAAATATTGATTACATGTTAATCTGCCATCTACTGTAGTTTTGAAAGCTGTGCTCCTCAATCAGGAATATGTGGAGGTATAATTTTTTAAATAAAAGGTGGAAACTTGTTATTAAGATCTTCATATGAAAGGAGAACTTTATTTCTACCATAGAAGAAAAGCTGACTATATGTTTGCTGCAGCATCTTCAGTGAGCTGATGCTCTGAGGTTTTTGCAATACTGCAGCCCTTTGATTGTGTTTTTGGGGATACCACTAAGATGAGCTTCCCCAAAGCTTTCTGGGTAATGAAACTGGCTTCAAAGAACATGTCCTGGTCATAAGTAGCACCCATGTTACTTGCATTAATACTGGAGATTAAATAATTTGGAGTTCTGAGCGGATAATCAGAAATAATAATAAAAATTTGTCACATGCTTTTAACAACTATCTATAATTAAAATGGAGTTGTCTCAAACACAGGACCCTGTTGTACTCCATCACTCATTAGTGTGAGGTAGATTATTAACTTAAACAAACACGAATCTCAGTGTTGTTTCTTTATGATGAGCTCTGATACCTGATGGAAACTTTTTAAAAAACTTTTCACTATTGTCTAAATACTTTCAATTATTTCCAAGGATCTTAGATTCACTACTGGCCACTTTTGTCTCTCGATCTTATGCTGATGTCTCAGCATAAGAAGTCAGAGCAGTACGTCCAACTAGCCCTGTCAAATATGATCATTTCGTTCAACATTCTCATGTAAATACAATTTATTATCTCATTGGAAGAAAATAGCATTACACAGTCATAAGACATTGCTGAAACAATGTTTAAAATCAATTATTCTATTGCAAATTTCCTCAAAATTACGAAACAGAACACCAGAGGGTAAATGTCATCCCTTTACAAACTGGTTGTTTAATTGATAATGTTACAGTTTAGGTAATCTGACTGCTCTAAACAAAGAAACAATGATTTCGCTATTTTTGAGAATTTGTTACTTCACAATGAACAGGTTGGAAAGAATTAAAGAATTTTTTTAAATGATAGAAACAATTTTATTTGTAAAGAATTAGATGACATCAAAAGGACTAAAAAGAGCCTTTTTTGTCTGGCTATTTTCTCTGATGACTATATTATTAGTTTCTCCCCTTTAAGTTTCCATTTGGCTCTCAGGAATTAAATAAATGATTTAGAAATAAGCTTTTCAAATTGATTAAGGTAAGGAGATGTAAGAGTCCAAATTCTGTTCAAAGCTTTCTAGAGCAAAACTTAAAAGGTATTCCAAACTATAACATTGAATGAAATTGATTATTTAAAGCAATATTTTCGCGTATTAGTTTGTATAAGCTCTGGGTTTCCATGTCTTTGGAATTTTTATAGTGAAAATAATAAAGAAAAGTTGAAAGAAAAAATCAGCTGCAGAAAAAGGATCATTTTCTGAACTTTGCCTAAGCCGTTGTTTCAAGAACATGATTGAAAAGAAACCAGATTCTGGTATTTGTAGTCTTTGATGTGTGAAGCAGATATTAAATCTGTGGTGAAGTTAGCAGCCTCTTTGCGGTTTGGTTTTAGCGGCAGCAGCAGCAAAAGGTATTTTTATGGTGGGGAAAAGTTCAGAGTCTGAACACAGACTGATAGATTTAACACACACACACACACACCCACACACACCCAAAAGCCCAGAGACTGCAGGTGTGTGTATGTATATCTGTGTATTTTAGATGGTAGATGGGATTAAAACAGATCTATCTATCTATCTATCTATCTATCTATCTATCTATCTATCTATC
>VMRN01000003.1:10327680-10338433 GCA_010277015.1 Poeciliopsis turrubarensis | reverse complement strand
ATAATAATAATAATAATAATAATAATAATAATAATAATAATAATAATTAATAAAAACACACATGGAACGGGTACAAATAAGACCATTTAATTTTATTTCGTTAAGAAAATCAACATATTAAAATCACGGTGATTATTTATGATTTATGGTGGGAAGCCATTTGCATATCAGAGTTTTCTCACTCCTTGCCTCGCGTGTCCTGCAGGTGTGGTTCAAGAACCGTCGCGCCAAGTGGAGGCGGCAGAAGCGCTCCTCCTCGGAGGAGTCGGAAAACTCTCAGAAATGGACCAAAAAAGCGGAGAAAACGGACGGGACTAAAAGCGACGCGGACTCTGACAGCTGATGGAGACGGGGACGCGCGTGATGTAATGTTGCACAGGTGTACATATCGTTTTTGTTATTGTCTCTGTGACGCTTATTTATGTTTAATTTAAAACTCTTTTTATGTCGTGGCTCAAAGCGCGCGCGCGCGCGCGCACTCACGGTGCACCACGTGACCGTCTGTGGATGTTAATTGTTGGTGCACGTGCACGCTCTCGTGTGTAATTAATTAGAAATAAAGTGACATGATTAAAATTTCAGCGGCAGACGGCGCCCTGCGCGCACACGATGCGCGCTCACAGCGCTGGGCCTCCGGGCGAAACTGTAGAAATCAGAAGTTTGAATTTGGATTTTACTGAAGACAAAATGATACATGATCCAGTTATAAAGCGGAACCTGTTTGGGTTTCTGACAAATTTCTCTAAGCAAATTGAAATGACCAACATGCAGGAACAAAAATGTTTTTTTTTTTTTTATCTCCAAACCAAAAAGATGTAAATTAAATTTACAGGAACAGCAGCAGAAAGGAAGCTCATCTGAAGCTGATTTGTGTTTCAGGGTGTAAAAACGTATTTTCTTTTATTTATCTGGTCTTGTAAATATGATTATTATAATAAATCTTATTTAATCTCTCAGTTAGAGTGTAAAATATCTTAATTTCTGTCATGAAAAAACGTACAAAAATAAATTCCTGCACATCAGTTTTCAGAAATTAAAACTTGGTTTCAAGTGTTGGCAAAAGAGCATCTTTGTAAGTGGATATGAGTGTCTCATTGTATCTGTGAAAGATGTGAATAAATATAATTTTATGTAAATATGAAACCAGATAAATAAAAACCTCTGTGAGGTACAGATCAATCTAAAGGCAAAATGAGCCAAACTGGAATAGAAAATTACTTTTCATTGTTTTGCAAGAGAAACAAGATGCAGGTTAAAGCTCCAAAACCTGATTCAAAACAACGTGTTTGTAGGTGGATATGTTTGTCAAACATTCAGCATTAAATCAAATATGAAAAAAGAACTAAGTTAAATCTGAATAAAAAGTATAAGCGCAATATAAATCATTTTGTTGGTTATTTTTCCAGCAACGTCTGTTTTTTCTCATGTGTTTCTGTCATTTAATTTGAAATGTAACATTTCAAAGCAGCGGGTGTTTCAGTTCTAAAGAAATACAGAAACAGATCTGCAAGTGGAAGTCCAGTAAGATAAAAAAAAAAAATGCAGCCCTAAAAATAATCACGCCCTGAAATGTACTTCAAAACCTGATAAAGTGACCAAAAGCATCGATTTGAACTCTCCTAAAATAGATTTATCTATGACTGCATTTTGTGGAGCCCCCACCTCATGTACACAGAATGTCTTTAAGCTGCTGTATATTTTTTTTCTATCAGAACATTCTTCATGTTTTAGGTCTCTTTCTTCTTTCCATTACCAACGTTCCAGACTGCAAAAGTTCCTCACAGCAGCAGAAAATCCAAATAATCCTGGACGAGGTGAGATTCTGCAGCAGAGTCTCTGAGGCTCGTAAACACAAGCAGGACTGTGCTGAGGAATGAAGGGGAGGAGGTTAAGCCTTAAAATATTCTTCCACTTTTTCCAGAGATTTTTATTCCAAAGACAAGCGAAGTCCTGCGAAAATTCCCATTTGATTTCACAAGGATTAAACTGAAAACTGGGATTTGTTTCGGCTCGGCTGAGTTTTCCCACATTTATCCGAGGAATTCCAAACAAACAGCGGCAGCAGCATGCAAGCACATGTGGGGAAGGTTTCGTGTTGAGATTTGGATGAACGGCTTCTTCCTTCGTCACTGAGCTGGAAAACGAGCCGCCGATGCAACAGATGCAACAGATGCAACATCTGAACCGAATAGAAGGGGGAAAGGATTTTCTTCTGCTCAAACTTAGAGGTTTATATCATTTAATTGCGAGAAAATGACAACATTTTCTGGCTTTCTGCTTACTTCCCTAACAACTTAAATACATTCCTCAACATACAAACTAGTGAAAATCAATTAGAGCTAAATGTTTTAAAAATAATTCTTGTAAAATAAAAAATCTTCCAGATACCCCAACATATTTGTTGTGATTTGAAAAAATTTAAATATGAGAAAAATAAAACATAGCAAAAAATGTAAACAAGACTCACTGAGGATTTTCAAGACAAAGTCAACGCTTTGTAACAGATTTAACTGACTTAAGATGGCACAGTTACAGAGAGACGTTTGATTCTCTGAATAACTAAGTTATACTAAATTTACATGTATGTTTCAGCTAATTAGTGATCAGAAACTCCCAGAAGCTCTGAATGTTTTGCTCTGCAGGATGGTGGAAGAAAGTTTTGTCGAAATGATCCAGACACACAAAATCTCATTCTGCAAGTTAAGGTCAAGTTTGTTTTAGGGAACAGAGAACGTCTATAGATAACCAGATGGTCAGCGGTGTTGTGAAGGGGAACACATTGATCGGCAGATGAAGGAAAACTTCTCCAATATGAAGGTCGGAGACAGAGAAAGGAGAGCTGACGGGTCAAAGATGTGCAGCTGTTCAAAACTGATGGACTTTTATCCTCTGTTTTGGCAGCTATTTCAGATCTGAACTTGATTTAAACACGAAGTGGCTTCATCTGAGCTGATCTCATCATTCTGAAATAGATCTACTCACTGAGAGCTTCAGCCATCATGGCCGCCGTCCTTCTCTCTCCTGTAGCTGTAGCAGCAGCAGCCTGAAGAAACCTGCAGGAGTACCTGCTTACCGTGTTAGTGGTCCTCACAATAAGTCAAATGCAGCACTAGGTGCAGTTTCTGTTGCTTTTCTTCGATCGTCTCTCCGGGAGCTTAATCCATCCTGTTGCTTCTAACTAAAAGATCTGAAGCTTTACATTTAAAACTACTTAAACAACTAGAAGGTGTGAATATTACTGGATCTTTTCTCACTGATATCATATTACCCTTTAGGATAATTGAAAAGAAAAATCCTTTGGTTTAAACTGCATGTGCCTTCAGTGTTATGTGTTGGTCAGAAAAATGAACAAATAGTTTTAAGGCTCTGGGATTGTTTGCATTCTGAAGATCAGTTTTCCAGATCGCAACATAATTTCATTTTAACAGTAGATTCTTTAGTCACAACAGGATTTGTTTTATGAAAGGATTGAAAGCTATGATTGACCATATTTATGTTGACAATTAACCTGATAAGTGGAGTTCAATCAGAAACATTGGTGGATTATTTTAAAACCAAAATGCAGCCAATTTATAGTTTGAGCTCGTTTAAATTTATTTGTATTTGCACCCCTTGTAGATGTCAGACATTTTTAAGACCGTAATGAAAATAATATTTGTGACTTTTAACATGAAAAAAAAAAAGGATTATAGTGTGAGTTACTTTAGACCAGAACATTCTTCCAGTGCTTTTTTTTTTAGTTCCAGTGTCTAAATTTTATTTGACTGGTGGTCAAATAATCTCTGCCATGTCGTAGGAAAGTTTTGTAATTGTGATGGTTATTTAACTTTAGATGCTTTGTGGAGTTGGAGTGCTTTCACTGTCAATAACATAACTTTTATTTGTGTAATTTATTATTGTTGAAATTCTGGTCTATTTCAGGGTGTTATTTTTAAAGTGTTTTGCTGCAAAGGCAGAAAATAACTGATTTTATCATTTTATTCGACTGCTTGTTGGTGGCCCTTTCAGATGTTGAAAATAAGGCAGTTGCCCAGGGTGTGATATAACTTATCTGTAGTTGGTACTCAGAACAGGTTTTGTATTACATTTTTTTCTGGATGTGCGGTCAATAGGGAGTTGGCATCCCCATGTGTTCAGTGTTCGACCCCTCCTCTCTGTTGAGAAGAGGAAAACCAGCTTATGTGCCTTTTGCAGATTTGTGCTGAGTTTTCTAATTTTGTTAAACTGAAATGTTTGGACGATGTCTGCAGGAGGGGCTTACACTGGGAAACATTCATGCCAGAAACATCAATGGAGTTTGGAAGGAGTTTTGATTGAACAGGATCTAAATGTGAGCTTATTTTATTTTTATGTTTTGATCAGACTTTTTAATTTTTCATTGTAAGCATTTCTACGATGTTAATATACTTCATCATTTATTAATGATGTTATATTTTGTTGGGGGTACGGTTATACAGCATGTTTAAATTTATTCTGGGTTTTCTATAATCCACATAAATGCTCAAATTTATATTTTTTGCGTTCATTCAGCTACTTTTTAACAAGTTGCAGTGATAGTTAACATTTTTTTAGAGATTACGAAGGACTGCAGTTGGTAGTTGCCAACATAAATAAGGCTGCGCTTTACTGAGATCTAAAGAGAACTTAGAAGTTAAGAAAGGTATTTGAAGCCATCACTGGAGAGTCCAAGATAATCAATTCAGATGTGAATACAAATACGGATGACTGAAGACTCAAACTGACTTCTCAGATTAAAGGGAAATCACAAGAATGTTAAATAACACTCCAGTAATGAGTAACTGGAACTGGAAATGAACTGGAAGCTACTACAATGCAAGTGTACATTGTAGAAATAGTCAAGGAAGCTGGTGATTGCGTTATGCTGTGAGCTGGTTGGTTGCTAGTGGTCACTAAAGTGAATGGAATAATAAGGTTAAGTAGGATGAAAATCCCAAACACATTGAAATTTATTTAATATTTGATACAAGATGCTAAAATTAAGTTTCTAGAATGACATTCCCAAAGCTTTTACCTTTTGTTGCTTTTGTCTTTGCTCAATGGCGGGAAGCAAACCGATTTAATGAACCGATTTAGTGACCAAAATTGTCTCAGATTTCAAATACCTTGTGGTGAGTATTTAACAGATCAGTGTGTCTGCCACAGATAAACAAACCCAGTCCTTTTGATGAATCTAAGTGCAGTCTTACAGAAAAAATTTAACATTTAAAAAAAAAATTGAACGTCCTTTAATAACCTTAAAGAAAAGTAAATTTCTGAAATAAATTAGGATTAATGCCAGGCATCCTGACGTCGCCACTTTAACCATAATGTGTTTTGCTGAGTCATTTAAAAGAAGTTTTTAAATGATCTGGGTCATGCAGCTATTACAAGCAGGTAAGGAACAAAGACGGATTTCATGAAGGTTACTATGACAACCAAGATGTTGCCATGACGGGTAATTTGATTGAATCATGGCTTATTTATTTATTTTGAGTCGTACTTCCACATGTCTCCTAAGACAGACCCGGGGATAAAGTCTTGTCCGACTTAAGAAACTCCAGTTATTTTAATTTAATGTACATCAATTAGCATTTCTGTAGGCGCACCAGAATTTACCAAAACCCTGTTTTTCAGCCTGGATAATGCTCAAGATGTCTTTCTAAAAAGAAGGCTATATAATCAATGAGTTAATCACACAAATTTTGTCAATCACTACATACAATGCAAACAATACAAACAATAAATACAAAACAAAGAAACTATAACATGATTATCACTAAAAGTAAGCCAAGAAATTAAAACTAAATTGTCAAAGTAGAAAAATGACATTGGTTTTATTGCAGTGGTTG
This sequence comes from Poeciliopsis turrubarensis, assembly GCA_010277015.1. Classification (NCBI taxonomy): domain Eukaryota; kingdom Metazoa; phylum Chordata; class Actinopteri; order Cyprinodontiformes; family Poeciliidae; genus Poeciliopsis; species Poeciliopsis turrubarensis. The sequence continues at coordinate 10,332,584 of VMRN01000003.1, read as the reverse complement.
AAATTGAGCATATTTGCCATAGAAAGGCAGAGTTTTACCATCAGGAGCCAAGATGAACTCCAGCTGAAAAATTCCAGCAGCTGGAAGGCTGGATAACTTCAACGTGGTCGTGGTCATAAAGAAAGAAAGAAAAACGATGTTTAATTTGTAGACGTTTTCATTCACACAGCAGTTTTCATGTGCAAAGCAAAACAGACGCAGGTTCCATTAAAAACATGCAATTACAGACTATGAATAAAGGTGCAAATATCAAGAACAGACCTACTCATATTCTGTGCCCTAAGTATTAAAATTTACTGTATATGATTAAATTTGAGCTAATTTTGCTGGGAGTAATGGGCAAAAATTTCAGTCTGTATTTCTCTTCTGTTGAACAAAATCACCAAAAGACTTGCAGCTGGAGCTGCAGAAAATAAACTCACGGGGAAAAATACAAGTAAACACCAAATAAAAGCCTCAACATATTTTTTAAAAAAGACTGAAAGTCATGCATCATTCTCTAATTTTCTTTGGAATAATGATTCCTTCACAAAATAGGAACATGAGCCAACATCTCACTGATGATGATTCCTTACCTTTCTCCTTATTTCTTTATATAAAGCTATGGCTGTGCATACACATGCAGTGCATACTGTTCCTTTTATCCTTTATTTGCTCTAAGGTTTATATTTTCATGTTTAATGTCTTTACACTCCAAACTCCTTGTCTTTGCTCATGATCTTGCACACTGAAGTCGATTCGGACAGTTTCACTTTTCTTCTTATTGTCTCTGACTGCTAGATTTTGTACAATATCCACAATGTGTGATGAAAAAATTAAATATGGATGCAAATTATACCAATGCTGAAGTTCTATGTAACATCTTAAACAAAAATCAGGAAGCATTGTTGGGTAAGCTACACAGCCACACATGCTGCACAACCCTTTGTTTTCTGAATTAAATTTTGACAGGTGAATCTGCGGAGCTTTTTCTTTTCATTCACAGCTTGGAGACTGTAAACACTCAAAAACCTCTGAGGATTCACATCGACCCTGTGGGTTTCGGTTGATTGGTCTTTTACACCCACACAGATCATTTCTACCGCCACTCTGCATTTCGTTTCCATTCATCCTGTTCCCAGTTATACATTATTGTGTTGGTGCTTTCATAAGAGCTGCAATTAAAGGCCAATCAGCTTTGTAAACTTTTACTGCAATTGAATTTGCTCCAGAAATGCAATTTCTATAACATTTGCCATGACATCCTGCACCAGCTCCTTTTTTAATGCTTCACATCCAGACAAACACTCAGCCCAGTTCAAGGGGAGATTGTTGTATTGGTTAACCAAAAACTAAAACCATAAACTCTGCTGAAGTCGACCAGAACAACACAGAGAAACAGAAATCTTGATGTGAGGAGACAGAAGTGTTAAACAAAAACACAGGAAACTGGTACAATATCTTCGGGCTTTGGGGTCTGTAACGTTGTGACAGTCGGAATGCTTTTTACCCCAAAGAGGGCACAACATGTGAAAGTTTATAAACATTTCCTGTTGGTACATTCTTGCCTGGCAAAACTCAGTCAACTCCTATAAGGAGCTCAGAGAAGACCAAAAGGGGAAATGCTTATTTAACCTGATCAGAAATGTTTTCTCCTTGTTAGAGCCCAAAGCTTTGCAGAAAAAAAAAAAACTAACATCAAGTGAATTCCAGAAACTACATGTGTTTAGATCCAGAGTCAAAAGAAGTTCAAAGACAAAAATAACTTAACTGTACCAAGAAAGAAACCAGAAGGTTCTGGGAAAGTACCTTGCAAATTCCAGGAAATTGCTGCAAAATTCTAGATGATGCAAAAAGCTTTAACTTTAACCTCATCTAATGCAAGTAATCGGTTAGTTTCAGGAAGATCGGCTAAAATATTAGGAAATCATAAACCTTAATTGCCATTAAACACCAAAATGTAACTTTTAAATTCTAAGAAGCCATACTATTTAACTTTAAATTTTAGCAAAAATAATTCATGAAAGTTACCATTAAGTTAGAAGACAGTAATTTGTAGGTTTTGAGTTGTGAAAAAGTTACCTGCATGGCAAAGTATAATTTAAGTTTCAGGGAAAATAAAGCAAGTATGTCACATAAGTTGTCTAAAAATAACTTATCCTATTAGGAAAAAATAAATTATGTAATTAATTTACATAAATTATGTAACGTAATTTATGTAAATTACGTTACATAAAGGTAACATAATTTATGAGACACTAACAGTGGCCTCTAGTGTCCGAGAAATTAGTTTGGAAAAGATTATAGGAAAATAAGTTTTAAGAGAGCAACCCTTAAGTTACAGGGAATCTTGATGCTGCAGGAAGGAAACCTGCGTGTTGCGGATCAGAAACAGTCAAAATGTGGGAAAAATTTGTTTTCCCAAAAGCTCTACGGCAAAAACCAGTAAGTCCCAGGAAAGGAGTGTTTAACTTGCAGGAAAACACTGAGCAATTCAAGGAAAATATCTTTGAAATTCAGAGAAAATATTCGATAAATCTTTGGAATTTAATATGTAAGCTACATGAAAGTTCTCTTCAACTCTCAAGAAAACCTGCAAGTTCTGAGAAAGCATTCTGTGAGCTATAAAGAAGTAACTTTTAAGTTCCAGAAGGTACAAAGTATTTAGATTTGATTTCTTGCAGAATATCCTGTAAATTCCAAGAAAGTAACCTGTGGGTTTCAGCAACCATAGAAGGTGACCTGTGAGAAAGGAACCTGCACGTTGTGGGAAAATGTTCCATACATTTTAGGAACGTGACCAAGAAGCTCTTTCCACTTATCTGGACGCAGACATTCTCCTGCCGTCATCTGAAATAATGCTGAGGACTAAATGATTAGTTCAAGTCCCGATGGAATCTTATCAGTAATTGAGACATAGTTCTCTGTGTGAACTATTTTCACCAGCTCGCCCTCTCCTGGTCATTCGTGCAGAAAAAGCCGGGCAGCTGCAGCAGCAGCGTCAGGGAACCACAGTGAGAGCTCGCTCTCTGAGATCTGGACCCAACACAAACCATTAAAAAAACACCGTCCCTAATAATTCCTCATATGATTTATTAAGTGCTTGGCTGCAAAGCTAGCAGCCGCACTCATCAATCTTTTGCTCCAGCGGCAGTAATTTTCTATTTCACAAATTTAATGCGGCTCGTTTTTTTTTTTAAAACCATTATTTCTTTGACCTTTTCATACACAGTTCCCAGCACTTGGAAAAACAAAGGTGGAGTCCAAGAAAAATTAGGTACTGAGTTAACTTTCAGAGCAGATAAATCTCGACTCCTTGTGGCTATGTCCTGAAAAAAAAAGAAAGAAAAAAGAAAAACCTGGATTCTTGTTTCTGTCTTACGTAAGCTCATCTGATGATGCAGACGCCTGATTAACTTCCTTCTTTTCCAGCACATTCCTGCACATGTCAGAGAGGGTTTGGGGTCTGCAGAACTTTAGCCGTCGAGGATTTGGCGGCTGAACTGACAGCTCCTGGGTGGATTCCCTGCTCTAAAGATAGACAGGGGTGTTGGCTGGCCTGTGGTCCGCAGGCCGAAACTGCTCAGAGAAGGGCCTCCCTCATCATGGCCGCCTCAGCCACTCACAAACCAGGGAAAAGACAAATAACGCATATTTCCACATAATGTAAACTTCCCTCTGTGTTATTACCATACTTCAGCGGCGTGATGGCGGTTTGCAGTTTGTTTTTGTTGCGTCCGTGACTGTCTTCCTGGCCCCAGGATCTTTCCAAAGAGCCGAATCCTGGGGCCAGTTTGGGGCTGGAGGGAACCTCTGAAGCACATAAAAGCATGTCCAAACACGGAGCGGAGGAGCGCCAACATGTGGCGGCTGCCTGTCAGCTCAGCTCAGACTTCACATCCACACACATTTATTGGATTAACTGTTTTTTTTCGCTCTCTCCCTGTTTAAACAGGAGCCGATTCAAACTGGCTCCATCAAACTGCTCAGAAGACTTTTATATCGGAAATATCCCAGGCATCTTGGAATATTGCAGAATGGGAGCATGCTTGTTTTTCTTCTTTGTTTCACCACTAATTGACCCACAAGAGTAGATATTATCTTCTAAATAGTATAAATCTGACTTATTTGATTGCATATAAAGTATTGTCTTCTGTTTTCATTTAGGTCATCACAATAAATTTGAAATAAAATCTACAAAAAGACAAACAATGCATTAGATGTTATAAATTAGATTCACAACGATAGAAAAAGAAATATTTCATTTTACTTCATTCCAGAAATATTTTATGCCACTATTCCAAATTACTATCCCAGGAGTAGCAAATATTCATCTGAAAATTAAAAGTAATTGGTCTAGTGTTGAAATCTCATTTCAAAACAATATCATTTTTAAAAAGGCCAAAAGGTAAGAGTACTGAGATTTTACAGTGAAAATTCTTTCATTCAGTGGTAAACCAAAATAAGTCAAAAACTCTGCAGCTCTGCTACTGTGATCTGTTTTTCATTCTGAATGTTTCTGCATGTCTGAGAACGCCAACAAGTCAGACTGACCGGAAATCTGTTCATAAGAAGAACTCATAAACAGAGAGAAGAAGCTTAAGGAATCAGTTCAGAGGTGAGAATCTGTTCAAGAACCTGCTGGGAATGTTACCAAGGTTGCGAATCTGTGCAGAGATCAGAAGCCGTTCTACATCAGCTGTTTAGTTGGAAATATATTCAGGGTGAAGAATCTGTTCAGATCAGGAATTTAACATCTGTGATGGACTCAGATTTTTTGAAATCTGTAAAAAATGTGTTTTAATAGATGGAATTTGAGCTGAAGGCTCAGAATTAGTTTAGAACTGGGAACGTTTTCAGAAACCAGAATCTCTGCAAATTATATTATATTATATTATATTATATTATATTATATTATATTATAT
>VMRN01000003.1:10212619-10327670 GCA_010277015.1 Poeciliopsis turrubarensis | reverse complement strand
ATTATATTATATTATATTATATTATATTATATTATATTATATTATATGAAGATATTGTAATTTCTAAATAAATGATTTGTTTTACAAGAAAGATAAGAGCAAAACAAAATGAAAAAAAAAACAAAAACAAAAACGCAACATTCTTCCCTTATTTCTATCTGGTTAACCTTTCTGGGTTACAGCTAAGACAGGTGGGTGAGAACAAAACTCCACCCTGAACAATTCACCTGTCCGTTATAGAGAATTACACACAATATCATACAGTATGAAGTGATGTGCTTGGGCTACTTGCATACAGTAATTTTCAGGATATGCAGCTGAATTTTCTCTTTGCACTTCATTATATCCCAGAGGACTGCATAGCACAAATAATTTAAAATATATAAATTAAGTCACATTTATGTTTCCCTTTTCCTCTAACTCAGGCATTTATGGTTTTGGAATAATACATTTGGTTAAAAAATAAGCCTGCAAGCAGAAGGACAGCCATGGCATAACTAACATTTTTTCTTAAGAATGTTTTTTTATTGGCCCTCATTTTGATTTTACGTGATGCTATAAATTTGAATCATTGAAGAATGTTATATTTGCCACACACAGTTGAGATGAATATGTGCATGCATATTAATATAACCAAACAATTTGGTGTGCAGTGAGCACTAATGTGCAAAAGCATGGTGGTTGTGCAGAAATGACCTTGATCTTTATAGTTATCTGCAGTTTACTTATTTTGTTTCGGGTCAGACTGACTGAAACTCTGTAAATCACCTCGTCTGACTGTTAATCTGAGGTTTCCATCGTGTTGCTCCTCGTCCGGAGCTGCTGGAGGTGTTGGTGTATGTGGGAGTGGGGCAGAGTTACTGTTGGGGGAGTTTAACTAAACTAAATATGAATAATCTGGATGAATTATGGCATCTGAGGCGGTGTGCGCCGCTGCCAGAGGTCACTGTGGTTTCTCTCCCAGCTGCTGATGGAGAGCTGGCCAAGCGTGAGCTGGGATGAAGGTCTGGCCACTCATTATCGCTGCGGGGTGAGGCTGGGGCCGCAGAAGGGCGCCAGGGGCCACTGGGAGCCAGTTGTGGTTACCAGGAGTCGAGAGAAAGAGATGGATGATGAAAACGAGGTGAACTTTTGATGTGTTGGATCAAAAACAATGAAAGTAAAAGTAAAACTGTTAAAAAATCTTGCAAAATATTAAGAAAATGTATAAAAACAGAACAGCAACTTTTATTATTTATACGTTTATTTCATTGATTACTTGTTTGAATTCTCTAATTTTCTCTTTCCTTTGATATTCACCTGCTTTGATGCAAGTTTAGTGTTTTAAATACCGATCACTAGTTGTATTTTAGGGACAGGACCTTTATTGCTTCATTAAGTTATTGATTTTATTCTTTATTCTTAGTTTTGATTTAAAAAAAGCTTCCGTTTTACTTTTATATTTGTTATAAAAGTAAAAATTAATAAATGGGGGATTTAAAGAGTTTTCTTACTTGTTTCTTCTTTTTGCTTTATAATAAATCTTTTGTTAAGATTTTTTATTTGTGATATTTTCATTGATCACTGATCATTTTATTTACTTGTTGGTGCTGGTATATTGAGTAAATTAAATTTTTAATGCAATTTCTATTTTTTCTGGTGTATTTCTTAAAATACTTTAATTGAGTATAAAAAAAGATTTTATCATTTAAAAATGTTTCACTTAATATGCAGAAAAATTAAAGAAATACCTTATCTTACCTATTTTCAATCTAATGTGTATTAAAAATAAATGTAATCTAAAATATTTTTATTCATGCAATAAATTGTTCTGATGATAACTCATTACATTATTAACATATTCCTAATTGTATTTTTATATCAAAGCTCTTTTCTCTGCAGTTGTTTCTGTTAACACTAGAGGTCGCAGATCTTCAAATGTACATAAAGAGAATTATTCTCCACAGAAACATTTACTTTGTTTAAGCCAACGGGACAGTTTTTAAAGCTGAAAAGGATTTCTGACTTTAAGAAAAAACACAAAGTGACCAATGTTCTGTCAGGCCGTTTATCCCCCTGTTTGAGTTTTACCTTGAGGAAAGACCTGCTTTGTGGGTCAGTTCTGGTGTAGTTGTGTCCCTGACTCTCGGGATGGGTGACAGGGAGCAATGTTTGTCCCTCGTTCTGCTGAAAATCTCCATTCCGGGGGGATTTGCACCGAGCTGGACACCGATCTGCAGCACCTGAATCCTGCAGCCTGCAGGCACCTCTTCCCCCTGCAGCAGAACCTCACAGTAGATCTCTTGTTTCTGACCCCAGAGTGCACACCCCTCCTCATCCTCCCCCAGTCTGTCTGCAAGCTGCTGAGAGCCAGGACTAAATAAAACAATGTGTGGATTAATGATCAAGTGATTTGAAGGCTGTGTTCTTCCAACAAACTGCTCCGTATTTACCCAGAGGATCCATCTAAATTAAAGGCTGTATCAACAATGGAACGGCGCTCCCCAGAGGACCCAGCAGATACATCATCTGCTGAATTACACAAATGTCTCTTCTGTCTGCTTATCTGATAATAGCTGTTTCTTCACACGCAACAACAAGACAAACGGTCTGATGAAGGTGACGGCTCAGTCCTCTGAAATCAGGGAAATATCCGAGGATTGTTAACAGAAAACAGAGATCGTAGGATACAGTTGGATCTAGATTTAGATGATCTGGATCATTCAGGGCATTTTGACTTTTCTCAGGTCAGTTTTAATAATTTTGTCCATGGATATTGTTGTTTCAGGTTAAAAAGATTCAGTTTTTCTGGCTTTGAGCTTCTGGTCGCTAAAGCCAAATTCAACAAGTCCTAAGGAGTTTTGTATCTGTTGGTCTGTGGGTCAGCTTCGCCAAAACCACTTCTTCTCCTGGCTCTTAGAAATCGATTTGTTCCATCGATCATCACATCATCAGCCACTCGACTGTAAAATGTAAACGACATACATCATAATTTTTGCAACCTTCTCTTTTTAGTTGATTTTTTCGGCTTATAACTCATGAAAGTCAGATTCATTTCATGAAGACATAAGTAAAAAAGCCATGAAGATAAAAGATGAGCTTCAGGCAGCCAAAACGTTCCCGAAAAGAGATGATGTTACGCTTCGAAAGTCAAACCTAGACATAAATGTATCACATAGTGGCCACCCAAAACAAAGGTAGTGATAGAAAAGTCTCCATGAAAAGGAGTTCACATAGTGACGGTTTATTTGGTCATTTATCCTCTGAAGAAGAGGATTTTATATGTTATATGAGAGCAGAAGTTAGCAGACCTAATACACTCTGCAAATGGAGTGTAGAGTGTATTAGCTGTCACCAAATAGCTGTCACCATAGTACTTTGTATTAGGCAGCCACGTGGAAATTGTTCAAGTTTCACATATTTCCACACAGTCAGGCTGCTTTTTACTGCGCTACAATAATGCAGCCCACCACTCAAACTCTGTAAGTCGATGTGAAGTTTGTTTTCCACAACAACATGCTGTTTGGTCCGTTCCCCTTAAGTTAATGTTGCACGACTGGTGGATGGAAGAGAAGTTAAAACACTTAGACAGCAGCTGCGTCAAACGTACTCTGCTTCATTTAGCTCAGACACGGAGAAAAACAAGGCTGTTACAGAAAATTAATGACAAAGGAGGGCATTTTATTTCACATAAACTTTGTATTGTGGTGTGGCTGGTGACCAAGATTATAATTTCTTTGTGGTCCTGGGGCAAAATGTGCTACCATGGGGGAGACTGTGTTTGTTGGGTGAAGACAAATCGGTCCTCCCTGCTGTGTTTACTTCCAAGGAGCTCGCCCACATTTCCTGCATAGATTATCTTTGTGGCAAAAGCGCTCACTCCATCCCTTTTCTGTGTATCCAACAAGTGGCCACACATCCATTCAACATATTAAAGGTGAAACGTTATTTTCTGTCAAGCATGTAATTTGAATTTCCCTGTTCCAGAGATTGAAACACAATTTTTTAAAAAGTAATGAAATTCTGTAACTTTTGTACTGAGATTTGTTTGTAATCACTAATTTAATTACACAATAAATCAATAATTGTATTAATTAACACACTGAAGCCTTTCTCCTGATAATGTTCTTCAATAAATAAACGAGATGACACAAACAGACCAACACTATTTCTGCACTTTTACATTGAAGAAAGGCAACGTTTTTCATTTAAAAAGAAAATAATGTTGAAAATATAATCTAAGTTCAACAAATGTTGGCCTTTAAGAAAACATTTATTGGTTTTGATTGGTTTCTCACAGAAGAATTTCAGGGAAGGAACAGGAACAGATATTTCCAACTTTGTGGTCAGCGGCTGATTTGGACTTCGGTTCATCCGGATTCTGAAGTCCAATCTCTGGAAAATCTCTGCAAAACAGCTGATTTCCCGGCAGACAGTTGTTTAAAGGCTCTCGGTTGAGTTTCTGGTTCAGCTTTATTGTGTCTCTGTGGTTTTGCACTTTGGATTCTGAACCAACATGGACATGAACGTCTTTTAAGAATAATCGATGATGGGCCAAATGTTCACTCCCAAAGCAGGACACAGATGCATCTCTTTTTGGATCTGTGGTTGTGTTTGTCTCTCTGTGAGTCTGAATTCAGCGACACCAGCAGTTCCTAGAGAAACAGAGTCATCGCAAGGGCTTGATGAGCCAATCAGAGGCTGAGTTTATACATGTGATATCAAATTTAAATATAAATATCTTAATTTGTATCTTTGTATTATAATGTAACACACTAAAGGAGCTACACATGATATTATGTGTAAGCAGTTAAGTCGCCGTCAGGGTGAAAAAAACTGCTTTAAAACTTTGTCATAAGCAGATAGAAAATATTTTACATTTTAAAATCTATCATACTCCCATTGTACTTGAATAACAAGGTCAGAAAAATATATAGATATGTAGAAAATTCAAGTCCTTCATTCAGTACGTGATTTTGTGAAAAATGTAAACATTTAATTCCTGCAGAAATTATGACAGCTGATTAAGATTCTTAGTTACGTTTGCTCTCACTTTGATGCTTTGTTATGTTGTAGCGCTTTTATTCAAAGTGATGAAGAAAAAGAACTTCAGAATATGAGTTCAGACATAATCCAAAGATGAGCAGAAATACCATTAAAATGATTTGAAATACTAAGAAAAGACACAGAATGATATTAGTGCTGAAAAGTGATGCAAAAGTTACAGTTTTGATGTGATCAAATCCATGGCTAAATTATTATTATTGGTTACTTTGGCAGAAGAGTTAATAATCAACTTATTCAAAACCCGGACCACAGATACGGCTTCAAATTGTGATGAATAAGAAAGACCATAACGCCACCCTCAAAGCTTCATTTGATGAAACAGAGTAAATCCAAGCAGGGTTCTGACAGAAAACGATGACCTAAAGTCAGAGGTGACTCTGCATCATAAATCCTTCAGCCTCTTCAGTCACTTGAAGGAGGTGATCTAATGCTGAGGGTTCACATCTTTCAACAGGAACTTCCTGATCAGCTTCCCCTGCAGCTGCAGCTTTACTGTCAAACAGCTGGACCTGCTCACTGTCGACATGCAGATCCTGACTGACGGCTGCATCTGATCCGCTCCTAAATGCTGCTAGCTCTTAAAATAATCTTCATCCAGATAAACCGGGCACAAACTCAGACTCTTTCTGCCCCCTGGTGGATTAAAACTGGATCTGCTCATCTAATTCTGGATGAATAAACATTTCTGGATACAAAAGCGACTCTTATAAAAGTTTGAAGAACATGTGAAGCTTTAAAAAAAGGCCAAAATGGAGGCTCCGGAGATCATCTGAGGAGGAAATGATCAGACCCTCACTTCATCAGACCATGCAGAAATGCAGACTGCAGGAATTAAACTTTGAAAACTATAGCCTGTTTGGATTTTTGTAAGGACAAGAGTCGATTAACTCCAGATGATAATGCTTTATTGAACTGATCTGGTTAGATACTGCGAAGAAAATATTCCATCTGATGCAACATCTGGTACCGAATCTTCTTTTTACATTTTAAATTGTTGCAAATTCATAAATATTCTTTTATCATTTGGTGCGATGAAAAGCTGTGGGTTGTTCACTTTCTTCTTGTGAATAAACTGAGATTTTCTACTCAGTTTTCTTGACTGAAACCGATTTTAGGGAAGATAAAAGTCTGAGGACTAATATGTACCACAACTCTTACTTTCCTGGAAAGTGCTTTATAAGTTCCAAGAAGTTAAGAAAATCTCCAGAAATTACTTCCCTGAAACACACAATGTACACTCTAAAGATTATAGGTTGCTTTCCTGGAAATAACAAGGTTATGTTGAGGCTTCTTCTGGAGTATTTATAGACAATGACAAGCATTGAAGGTGTCTATCAATGAAGCTTTAAATGCCTTTAATGTTATTTGAGAAGCATCTGAAATGCACTTATAGGACCTTTTCCCAAAATGCAAAGATTCCTGCAACATCTGATGTATTTATAATGTTCTTTTGCTGATTTGGCAATATTATCACAAAATGTGCAACAAATACTTTCTTGAACTCGTGGCCATTTTCCTGTATTTATTTCCAGAAATTTGAAGGTACTTTCTGAGAAAAGAATTTAATTCAAGGAAAGTTTGAGCTCAACACAACGTCTTAATGTCTGGGAGAGGCTGCATGAGGTTTTGCTACCAGACTTTCCCTCATCACTCCACCGAGTTCATGACTCGGTGGTTCAGACTTCATGAAGGCTGAACCTCAGCTGGGTTTTTTTTTCTATATTACGGAATAAACTGCCACCACTTGTCTTGGTCTTCATAACATCTCCTCAGGTTTTATCAGGAAGAGTCTCCTGCCGCCTGCTGTTCACCAGAGTCATGAAATGAAAAGTCAGTTTGTTGTTGAGTAACTTTTATAAAAGAGAAGGAGGGTTAGTGGCTAAAAAGAAAATGCTTGGATTGTTTTCTTGCTTATTATCATCTCATAATTGTTTTGTTCAATTATTTTCCACAGGAAGTCTTATTTAAAATTTGCCTTATTTTCTCTTTTCTTTCTCTTCGTTCCTTGAGATTAATTCTTATTTTATCCACATTTTTTGGTTTGGTAAAGTCGAAAAATCCTGCTATTGAATACAACAATGAGATTAAATTTAATGCTGGTTTGCAGGTTTTGTGAACTTTACTTATTAATAAAATGGAAGCACAGAATCAATAAAAACAGATTAAACTTTTCTTTCAGGACTTTGATGGTTCTTATTTAATTGAACGTTTTGCAGATCCTGGTGGGGACTTCTGTGGATGTTATTCAGCCGCGTAACACCCGACTGACTAACCCTCAATAATATTTATGCATTGCTGCCGTTTCGGTCCAGAATGACGTTACTGATCCAACAGGTTTCAGCTTTCAGGTCTGGATTGACCTTTAACACAGATTTATGAAGCCAGAAAGTTATTGGAAACCATAATATTGTCTTTTCCTGTTTTACCAGTGCTTAGCTGCAAAATACTAAACATGATTAAAATATTTAAAATGTGTTTCAAGCTATGCAATTTTAACTACAATGAAAGAAAATGCTTAAGGTTTTAAAATTGCAAATTCTTACATAAAAATTAAACATGAATATTTATTTCTGGTTTCTATTAAATAAAGAAACAGATTTTATTTCTTCAGCTTTCAATCAAATTATAAAGTTTTGTTTATTTAAAAGAAAAAAAAAAATCTTACAAACGCTTCAATTTGTGAACTGCAAATAAAACCAGTCGTTTAAAGAAATAAAAATAAAAAACGGATTAGAGAAAAACTTCAAATTATAAAATTCATTCAGCAGAAAATGAATTTCAATATTGGATATAGAGAAATAATCTCCTATTTTTCATCAGCTGCAGAGATCTAAGATCCAGCATCCATGAATTCGAACTGGTCTAAATCACTTCAGCTTCGGAGTGTTTTTCTGTCCAAAAGATGAGTTTTATTATCCTGCAGATTCATCCAACAGTTGCACACGGATGTCTCCAGCCGCGGGCGTGTCCATGTCTGTGCTGCTGACATGAAGACATGAAGTCTCAGCGGTGCAATCAGAGCCTGAAGCCTCTCAGTTTCAGCATCGCAGACTATTTTCCAGCTTTATCAGACGCTAAATGATTTGGTTTTGACTCGGAGGAGAAGACGGTTTCCTGGATATCAACCATGATTGGGGTTACGGGGACAACACAGGTTGATATCACGGTTTTTTAATGTTTTATTATATTCTGCTGACAGACGGGTATTTTGGATGATGTGTTCCCTCTTTCCAGCTCCAGTAGAGGGTGAACTGTTAAAAGTTGATCCTCAGGATTTGCTTCAGTTGCTGCAGCTCCACGTCGTTGAAGTCGATGTCAAAGCTTTAAAAAAGGATTTTTATAAATATAATTTTTAAAAAATGTAATTAAAAATTTAGCAAACAAAGCTTTGCAGGGAGATTATATTTTCAAATAATATTTTATTTATTTCAGGATTTGGTGCATAACTATGAATCATCAGAGTTTCAAGGGGAATGTTTGGGTTTTTCCTTGTTACAGAGTTTGAATAATATATACTACAAATCATCAGACAAAAAATTTATGTGATCCGAGAATGTTTGCTTCTGAGGTTCTGTTTATGTTGAGTGCATAATGATAAACTTTCAAGCCTTTTTCTGCGTTTGAATCTTCTTCATCGGGTGAGAATAATTAGGAGATTTACTATGATTAGTTTTATTGAAATAAATAAATTAGTAATTTATTTTAGAAGTATGAAATTTTACCGCCGTCATTTTATTTTTGTATTTATTTTGCAATTTCTAAATGCTGACATGTCATATCTAATACAACAAACAAAAAGTCCACGAGTGTTTCTGGGCTCTAACCTGCAAATAAACTGAGTAGTTTTTAGTGTTATTTAAATAATCACAGGTAAACAATCTCTTACTTATCTCTGCAGTCACACAAGTCACTTACACTATCCACGACACCAAAGGTCAAATAACCCTCGTTCCCATGGTAACCACAGATGCCCTGTATATATCTGTTTATCTGGCGTTTCCTGCAAACTTTCCTTCTTCATTTAGACTGAATATTTTAAATGTTATTTTTAATTCCTGCAGCTGAAACTATAGCAGACAGATTTTAATGTGCTGACTGATTACCTCTGACATTAAAAGCTTAAAACCAAATACATTTTTAGAAGCTTTTGCTAATTGTTATGAATCGAGTTCATGTTAATATCATAGGTTTAATCCTTGGAAAAAGTTTTAATTTCTGATCAGAAGTCAAATTTGAGCTTAAATAGTTATAATTAGTCACTTTTCCTGTCTTGAAAGCAGGAATCAGTTTTGTGATCTGAAACTCTGAAAGCGCTGCCGTCGGGTGAGCTCATGTTAAACTTTGCATCATTCTGACCTGAACGTCAGCAGGTTAAATTCATTTAAAAGCTGCTCTAACTGCTCAGCTTTTCTCCTCTGAATGTTTTCCGCTGTAATCCTTGAACTGATCACCTCCTGAAGCCGCTCTGAAAAACGAGCCAACAAACAGTTTCACCAGGCCGAGTAATCACCGACCCTGCAGCCGTCCGGCTCCTTAGCTGCTGAACGCTGCTCTAATTTGTCAGGGTTTTCAGTGGAAACAGCTGCTGCTGCTGCTGGAAAACCAGTTTGACCAAAACAACTGAACCCATTCATCACCTCCGTTTGTCACCAAAGCCATCAGAAGTTCAAAGTTCCTCCTGGCCGCGGCGGTGTTCTCGGTTATTGTGTCGTCTGCAGCGCTGTGATGTTTCATGAAGTCTGAAATTGTCGGGTAAATATTTGGGAACGCTCTGCAGGTGAGTTGAGTAAAAGGGCAGCGGGACGTGTTTACAGCAGGACGAAGAGGAGGAGGAGGAAGAGGAGGAGGAGGAGGAGGAAGAGGAGGCTGAGTCAGTTGGAGTGTGTCGGCGTGGACTCATCTGCGCGATCTCCAGCTGCCCACGCCGTAATTAGAAGTGAGAGCTTATGTATTTTTGTAATGACCTGACAGCGTATTTCCACTCTTCGCTCCGAACGTCGGCCTAATCAACATGGTCACACTGTTTCTGTGGCGGTGACAGCTCTCGCCACAATGGCCGTGACCAAACAAAACGTCACCCATTGGATGGATGTGTGTGCGTGTGGGTGTGTATGTTTTTGGGTGGGCTTCAACTTCAAGCCAATTCAGCCCCTCAACTTCTCCTTCAAAGGCCTTATTGTGTCGACTAAATCATTTACATAGACGTGTCATATAGCTTTAATAGGAGACACATACATATACATTGATCCTATTGACCTTCACTGTGTCATGAAAAAGCAGAAAGGTATTTAATCTTGATGAATAAAGCATAATGTTTAGTAAATTTTGCCCCAAATTAAATGAAAACCTCAGATGTCTGCACACACCAAAATAACAAAAATACCAAACTGATCGTCTTCTTCTCACACGTTTTCTTGATCGTCCAATCGCCAAGGATCAAACTGTCTAAAGGTTATGTGTTGCACTAATTCAGATTATTAAAACTCCAGAAATCAGAATAGTTTTCATTTTGAAAATGTACAGCTGTCAATTTTTGAAAGATGTGGAAAATTATGCTTCCCTGTTTTTTTTAATGCATCAACTTTGATTATGAAAAGTTTACTTGCGAAAAAAAACAAATCTGCATAGTGAAAGAGGATAAGAAAACATGAAAGTCCAATCAAGTTTATTTGTGTGGCACATTTCAGCAGCAGGCAGTTCAAAGTGTTTTACATCAAGAAAACATGAAGACGTCATAAACACACCATGTAATCATCAACTGTGAAACCAGTAACAGACATTTTGTCAGGTGCTACGGTTATAATCATCAATGCACAAGAAAAATTCTGACCTTCATTATCAAAACATTTGAAAAAATCTTTGGAGAAAAGCCCGCAGGTCCAGCTAATTCTCAAAACTTGTAGCATCTGAGAAAGTGAGCGATGTCTTTTTGGCTTCTGCAGTTCTGCATGGCTTTCTTCCGGACAGTTTGGCTTCATTTTCCACTCTGGAGGATAAAGAACCAAATATGAGGACCAAATCCAGCATGTAAATTTTACGTTTCTGCTAAACGTTTTATCTATCCTGCTATATGCTGAAGCTCGGAGAAAGAATCTAGGCTGCCAGTTTGGTTTGTGTCTTTTCATGCATCATCAACAATCTACTAAAGTACTGTCACTTTGAAATCTAAGGCGTCTTTATCTTTTCTCAGAAATTATTTGGACAAGGCCACTGCAACTACATATATAAGAACTTTCAACTTTGTTTTTGGCTGCCAGATGAATCAACATCCAGTTATTTACATGCTGGGTTGGTCATTCTACACAGCGCTTCGTCACTGCATGTGGAATTTATGTCTGCGTTGGTTTTGATAAAGAAAGCTCAGTGAAACCAAAGAAAACATTCATTCAAAGCATGTAATCTTGCAGAATAACTTTAATGACACAAACAGCATCTCTGACATGTTTGGCTCTGATGTAAATGAGGTGTCAGGCATGCATTTAAAGGAAAAGCTGCTTTCAAATTGATAGAAATCCTCCTGCAAAAGCACAGAAATGGACGGATGTGTTTGCACCAACATATCATTAGTGTTATTAACTCTGCGAGAGAAGCTGACAGTTTTGATGGTAATTAGGAGATAAACCACAACTTCCAAAGCTCGTCAGAGCCTCAAAGAAAAACAAAGTGCTAAGATATACCTCACTGTCTCATCTTTTTTATCATTTTTCACTGTGTTTGGGAAATAAATCTTCGCAAAACAGTTATTTTAGAAAAAGGCAAACTTAATGGTGACCTGAAACCTAAAACTCGGCCTACAAACATTTCTCTAGCTCCTCCCGACATGCTGCCAAAGTGGAAACACACTGTAAAAAGAGAATAGAGCTTCAACATGAGTTAAATTGTTTCACATCATTGAATTACGTTTGTTAAACCTACTTTATTTAACATGGCAAATTAAATTTCACTTCTCCTTTACTTACAAATGAACAAAAGTTTTTAAAGTTGGAAACATATTTTCATTATCTGATGTTGTGAAATCAGCTGATTTCCTCACATTTTATTAACGAGCCATAAATAAACAATGTTTTGTATTGTGTTTAATACACTTTCGGATTTAGGAGTGTTTGCACTGTTTGTCGACATGCTGTCAGGTGAGACGTGTGGGATCTCCTGTTGCTTTAATCGTCCTTTAGGCAGGAAATCGCTCAGCTGATCCAGGAAGGCTCCTGTCTTTGAGATGTGTAACCCAAACTGACAGGACTGTGTGGGAAATCAGCTTTGGCGGAGGGCTTCACAGATTAGACCCTATCTGCTGTTCTCCCTGCGGGCCGCTGCTCAGACCACAAACCCTGAACCCTGAATCTGCGCTGAGCCACAGGTGGGCTCAGAGGTCACTGAGGATTGGAGGTGTTTCATTTAAGACGCCAAAACAATTTCCCTGTGACCCGCAGAGCGCCTGCTCTGGAAGTCCTTCCCTGCCACGGACATGTGACACCGATGAACCGGCGTTAACCCGCGGGGGGCAAAGGGGACGACAACCTGATCTGGGCCTCACATGCTGAACGGCGGAGACCACGGCGGTGAGCGTTACACACAGTCTGGAAACATCACAATCACATCAGAGCGGTAATCTGCAGCTCTGACGAGCATTTCAAGGCCACGGAGGCTCTGGTATCTGCAGAGCTGCAGCGTTCTGTGACCGAATGAAATATAATCAAAAAGTCAGAGCTGTGTTTTATACAACCAATCAGAGCCAATCAGTGTGAGCCCAGTGGAAACTAGAGGGCGGAAGGGGTTTAAAGGGGCCCCAAAAGAACATGTTCCTCATCAGTCTCCCCGGCTCAGCGTTCTGTTTGGATTGCTGTGTTTGGATAAAGCAGATTGCTTTGCACTTAACCCTGTAATATATGCAAAACTATTCTCCTGATAATTCTCTTTAGGCCCGGCCGCTCACCGCTCTGGCAGATGCCATAAACGGGACACGGCTTGGAGAAAAATGGCACGTAATAAATTGTGACATGGCCGTCCAGGGGGGTGTTCGCGTCTCCACAGGCTGCCTATCCCAAGCGCTGAACACACAAACACACACTCAGATGTGTTTCAGTCACATCGTGGATTCAGCTCCTGAAGTCAGGATAGAATCAATTCAGACAAACTAAA
The DNA here is from genome assembly GCA_010277015.1 of Poeciliopsis turrubarensis. Lineage (NCBI taxonomy): Eukaryota > Metazoa > Chordata > Actinopteri > Cyprinodontiformes > Poeciliidae > Poeciliopsis > Poeciliopsis turrubarensis. The sequence continues at coordinate 10,314,485 of VMRN01000003.1, read as the reverse complement.
ATAAAAAGTGTAGATTTAGAAAAAAAATACATGAACATGATATAAAGTATTGTGGTTAAGATTACACCAGAGGTCATTTTAAATGGTGCCTTTATGAAACAGCAAAAGGTTTTGTGAACGGCAAGTTTTTTATGACTTAAGACAGATTTTCAGCCTTCAATCCTCTTGGCTGACGTTTCAGAGATAAAAGTCTAATCTTCTGTGTCTGAAAGTCTCTCCTTTGGTGATCCGTTCAGTCCTGAAGGGTTCTGTTATGTCTCAGTACCAGTTCAGAGCATAAATATCCATCCACCCTCCTCCATTTTTTCCACCCTATTTCCTCTCCACATTCACTGATACATTCACTGAACTACCTGAATGTGAGATAAAACTTCTCTAGTTTCTTTCGAGTTTGTGTCGTTTTAGACATGGAGGAGGTCGTCGTATGGCTTTCTCAGTTTCAGTTATTTTCCTTTTTGAAAGCTGCACTTAAATACATGAGTCTTTTTTCTATATTAACCCTTAAATCTGTACAAAGGTTTCCTTCGTATCAGGACCAACTCACTGAATAATAGTTGAAGAGAAAACTTGAGTTTATGGCACTTGAAAAGTGAAATGTTGCACAACTTGAATCTTTAATGCTCTAACACAAACTAAACTAAACAGACAAGAAACAGGATGAACTGATAATGAACGGAGAAGACAGGGAGTTTAAGTACCGCCATGATGATTACTGAATGAAGACAAATGCACTGATTGCAGATGGATGATAGGTGTGAAGAAATGGTGTCCTGCAACTTTACCTCCTTGTCGACTGAAATTCTGCAGAATCCTGATAAAAACCCAGTGGTGTGATCAGGTGACACAGACACACTTCGAAAAAGTTAAAGGTCCAAGGCAGTTGGAGTTAATATCCTACAACTTTTAGCTCCATCTCTGCTTTAAAAACCCCCAAATCAATGGCTGAGTTCTCTCATCAGCATCAAATCAGTTCTGCCTGGTTAAGAACAATTCTTTTGATTCAGATGTAGTTGAATTTGGACATATCTGCTGAAAAACTGCTTTAGTCCAGGGGCTGAACACATCTGAGTCCAGCAGCTAAAATGCACTCAGGTTCCACAGAGTCCAATTAATGACCTGAATGTTTGATTCAGATGTTGAAGCATCTAAAAGTAGCAGGAATCTGGCCTGGGAGGTACAGTGTTTAATCTGACCCCATTGCTTTACTGAGGTGTTTTACAATGTCTTAATGTGTTTCTCTGTATGAGTCTTCTGTTTTAAAGCTGTAAATGAAAGTTAAACCAGCAGATGGCAGCAAAGAACAGAGGAAAGGACTTGATCATGGAGACTGAAACAAAACCTCACCAGAGGAATACTTTTCCAGTTTCAGAAAGTAAAAAGAGAAAAGAAGGAGCTTGATCTCACTTGTTACTGTCTGCTGAACTTTATTCACAATCATTTGATCTTTTATTAAAATGATTAAAGAACACCATTGATGCAAGCTGAGAACGTTTCCGTGGATTGACAGTTCCTCTGTCTCACCGCGACATGACTGCAGAGAGGAGCTGAGCTGAGTGGGAGATTTCACATCAGATTTTCAGAGTGGGGTTACATCATGCATCTCCTGCGGCTCGGCATAGCGGGGAACTGAGCCTGCAGCACATCAAATTATCTTCCAGAAGGAAAGCGAGGATTTGCAGATGTCACTGAGAGCTTTTTGATGCCAGCTGAAGAGAGGTGATGATCGGAAACAAACTGTCCAACTTATATCCAAATATTTTCAAGAGATTTTAAACTTCTCCCCATTTCTTAATAATTGAGAACCTGGATAATTCAGCCTGAGTGGTGGATTAGTTTCACTTCATCCATCAGGTGGCGAGTACTTCCACCTGTCAACAGAAAATGCACAGATGCCTAAAGAAAGGACTAATGAGGCTTTTGTTGCAACATCAACACTGAAGAACTAATCTGCAGCAGACATTTGTTTCCTCTCATCTCAAATGTTTCCTCATTTTATCTCACAGATTTCAATTGATGTCACATACAGATTTCTTTTTGCAATATTTTCCACAATATAAACGGGACACGTTTATATTGTGGAAAATATCAATACCAACTCCAGGTATGATGTTGTTTTTCTGAAATGCTATTAGTTTTATACCAAATTCAATGACACTTTAGTCTCATCGGTTGACTGAACATTTTCCTAAACCTTTTGAGAAACTTTAGAATGTTTTTGGTAAATGCAACGGCGTTTATGTGTTTTAGTCAGCAGTGGTTTTGACTTCTCTATAAAGATTCTCAATGTGGTTCCCTTGAGTTGTACACAATGCCTTTGTAATCCTTAACAGGCTGACCTATGCCAACAACCTTGTTTTTTTCAAAAGAACAATGATGTGTTTCTCTGAGATATTGTATCCTACTTTAAGTTGTCAGAGTTGTTCTATTAGATGACTTCTTCACCTGAAAATAAATCAGGACGTGGCAAGATAAACTGAACCAAAAACTGTTATCAATTGCAATTATTTAGCAACTTTGCAAATAGTGTGAGCACTTTTTCCACAAAAGGCCTCGTTAATTTTTCTCTGAATGAAATCACAGAAAAACTGAGTTTGAATTTGCTCAAGGTTATTGTTGTATTTTTCCAGATGCTGAAGTGAAAATGATGACTGAGTTTGAACATGATACAATGAAGGACAGTCATAAAGTTTAGCATGCCCTTTTGTATGTGTAAAAACATTCATAAAACTGAAAACATTAAAGTTTTACTCCAAAAGACAAACACAAAGAAAACAATAAACTGGCTTGGACACAAAGAACAGGGAATATGTATTATTTTCTGCCTGCATTTTCAGTAACTTTAAAAAAAACAATAACTGACCCCTTTACCTACAGGAACACAATTACACCCTTAGGCCTGTAGGTGGCACTAAAATTCAACATTACAGCTGGTTGGCCTTGAAACGCTCAGCAGGAGGCCAGAATGACGAACTTTAAGGCGTTTCCTGTCTGGAGGGCTGAATGTATGACCAGCAGGAGCATGTCTTTAATGACGGCAGAATGTGAGCTCTGCATTCAGCATTCAGTCATCAATTATCTTCATTCTGTGGAGTTTAATTGGTGAGATCTCCGGCGGAGCTGAGGATCAGTGGGACCAGTTAGGCCTGTGACAGCTGCTGAGAGGGTGACAACGTGTTCACACATCCGTCAGTGATAACTGGAGACGGTCACACGTTCGTCCTCCTCTGGATCTGCAAATTGATCCCTGCTCTGCGCAGGAAATGGACTGGTCGATCAAACTGTTCTATGGATTTTGCTAAGACTTAACGAGTTTGCAGAGTTATCGGTCAGCATAATAAACAAAGTAGATAAACACTGCATAAAGAAACCGCAGTGAGATGTTTGATATGTGAGTTGAAAACTAATGTGCTTTATGTGTTTTTAATGAAGCAAAAGGAGTAAAACCTAAATTAAAAAAATAAAGCAACAACACTGGAAATGGTTGTGCCCTGCAATGATTAACAGAAAATAACTTCTACTGTTTGTATAACCTGGGACAAAATGTTAACTTCCTTTTAAAGCAACAACTTCATGTGAAGTTTATCATTTTCATCCTACTGGATCTTAGGGAGGGTTCAGATAAAAAGGAGCGATCCTCAATTTTCAAGGTTTTAAAGATCTTTGGCAAACATCGTAATGTGGAGCTAGAATGTTGGATGAGATTCATATAAGAAGGTAGTGACCAGTTAGATCAGACCAGGCTGAACAGACTGAACATGTCTGCTTGCTGTTCACATTTATGCAAGAAATGATGAAGTTTTGCTTGAGTGAAAATCATCAACCTCTGCTTGGTAACTAAGAGTGACAGTTCATTAGGGGAAACTCATTTCTTCATTTAATTATTTTCCATATTCAGTGGATAGAGACAATGGATGGATGGACAAGAGTGGCGTTAATATAGTTTTATTTAAAACCTATTTGAGAGTGGAGTTAATACATACTCTATTATGAGAGTATATATATATATATATATATATATATATATATATATATATATATGAAGCATGTTGCTGGGTTTGTGGACTTAAACAGGAACACCAGCAGCAGAACAAAAAATCTGCAGAACTGCTGGAAGGTAGAAACATACATTTCTTTTTATATACCAGTTTAACAAGATGATATGTATCTGAATCTGACAACTCAGCTTCAAATTCAAAAGGACACACAGTCCTGACCTTCTGTTGATTAAAACAACAAAAAAAGAAAACTTCTTACAGGAGTTTCACTGCACTCATTTATTTTGATGTGAGTGAAATTACTGCAAAGTAATGCTGTTCTCATTTGATAATTATTACTCTACTGTCTCTAGTTGTGTAAGGTAAAGGGAAACCTATAATTTATGCAGATTTGAATTTGCACAGTTCCTCTGCTTTGTTGTTTGTGCTTATTTTTAAAAGTTTGCAAATTATGTTATAATTTTCTCTGTCTGATCACCAAAAAAACCCCAACAAATAAACTGTACATGATAAAAACAATCTTTTCATCAATTACCTTTTTATTCTTTTTTTGAGTAACTTTTGACTATTTTTTAAATTAACAGCTTTTCTTTCCACTTGAGTAATATCACTTTAAAGCAAGTATTTGCTTCCTAAGATGTGTAGGTGGGATCTCCAAAAACTGTTTATGATTTAGTTTCCTCAGTGGTAGGATACATTTAATGTTAGACAAAGAAAACTTAAATAAAACTTTTATTTTTACTCTAATATGTCCCCTAAAATGCAGAAGCGGGGACATATTACCAAAGAAACGATGCCGATGAGAGTAGCTGACATTGTTTTGACATAAAAGTCAACTTCTCACTGCTTCAGAGTTGGAGCTGTGTGGGTACTAGAGGAGTATTTTTCTCTCGCTGTCGGGCTGCTTTAGGTCCGCCGGAGGAAGAAAAGCTCAGCACCAGCAGCTATCTTTACCCTGTTGTACTGCTGCAGTCTGAGGTGAACCACCCACAGTCCTCCATTTCAACAATAAATCAGTTTTCCTCCAGGGCAGTTCAGTTACAACGACTAAACAGCAAGGGAGCCTCTGCATCTTTTTTGAGTTGTTAGAGGCTCAGGAGGGAACGCGGAAGCTGCAGGAAAACATTCCACTAATAAAATCCCCTTTCAGGCGTCGTATTGATTGGAAAAGGAGCAGATTGTGTCCTTAAAATTTAGAAGAGAGGACAGAAGACTTCTTAATTCCTGCTAACAAGCTGGAATAAAAGTGAAGCTGACAGAGTAAAACAGCTTTTCGCTCATAAATTAGATCAAGCAGAGACGAAAGCCGTCTCGCGTGGTATCGATTGTAAGAACAGTTTTCTTTCTTAACGCATAAAGGGACATTTTAGATTACAGGAGCCATCTCTGCAGATTGCAGTGAGGGGGAGAGCAGCTTTCAGTGAGGAGGCTCTGTTTGTTGGTGAGACAACCAACAAAAAGGCTTCCAACGTTTTCAAGTTTCTGTACTTGGAGTGAATCCCAAAGAGAAAATCTACCAAGAGTGATCTGCTAAGATCCAACTGTCAAAAACAGATCAAGTTTATTAGATGAAGGAAATCCTCCATTCTTGTCACATCGCTGCAAAAATGATGGAGTCATAAACCAAAACACTTCCCAACTAGTCTCTTGTTGTTGCTCCCCCATCTCTCCTGACAAACTGAACAGAAACTCATCAGAAACTAAACTCATCTATCAAGTTCTTTTTTTTTTAACTGTTGAAAGATCAGCTTTGCAGGTTGGGGACTTTCCATGCACCAATTCTTCCAGTTACCACCAGACATTTCAGGCTGGACTGAGATCTTTGGTGTTTGGATAAAAATGGTTCAAACTTTACAGGAAGGCAGACTAACAGTCGTACTGTGACTCTTGCTCTGCTTTTTCTCTCTGACGTTTTCCCATTTGGAGATCAACATGTTTCTCCATCATTTATGTTCATTTCACTTTTTGAAGAAGTTGTATGCTCCTGTCTTTTGTTTTAAGCCAGCAGCTCTGTTGATGAGGTTATGTTTCCTGTCAATGGCAAAGCTATAACAGCTTGTTAAAAATAATTAACTACAGAGTCCTTTGGTGAGTCTGAAGTTAATTACTTCTTCCTTTCTTTCCCTTTCCTGTGGATTCCCAAAGGGCTCAATTCTTGAGCCTCTTCCTTTTTCATTGTATCTGATTCCTCTGGGCTTCATTTTTTAGGAAACACAAATGTGCTTTTCCTTTTTGCATTGTTAATTGCAAGTTTTATTTTCCCCTTAAGCAACAAGACTCCATCTCCATCCAACCATTGTTAGAAGGTCTCAAAGAAGAAGGAGACTGGATAACTCATAATTTCCTCTGTTTTAAGGATATGTGGGGAGACAATTTACTTTTTAGTCCTGGGGTCTGCAGTGGATCGTTACGATATTAGGCACAATGATTACAGACGGTCCCATTCATGCCTATCATATGGAAAAGACAAATCATGTCACCAGACTTAATGTATCTAGACATACATTATTTTCTGACCCTATGATGAAAGTTTAAACTTTTTAAAAACACATGAAAAACCTTATGTAATTCTATAAAAATTCTGTAATTTACACAAATACTTTTCGCTTTTTATTCTATTATTTACCTATAGACGTTATTTAGTTAATTAGGCCTACTTTTTCACATTAGTCTTGCATAAATAATACGCTTAACTAATTAATTTACTGTATAATTAATTTATTACATCTGAAATGGTAATTAAACAACTTGTTCTGAATGTTTTATTGATTCAGGATTACTTATTCATTCATTTGAATTTGAATTTATTTTCTTATTAAAATATTGATTCTCTACAGTATTTTTCAGGCTTTTAATTAAATTATTTTCTAATTATTCATTTGAGCTTTTTTAGTTACTCTAAAATAAATCAATTAATTAATAAATAAGTTAGTTCATTCATCAATATATATGTGTGTTTATTTGTTTGTAGGCCTTTCTTCTAAATTAGATCCTGATCGCAATAATAAGGTAAAAATAAAATCAATTTCTATTTATTTATTGTGATTATGATAATAATTATCACTATTATTGTTCCATCCATCGTCTATATCGTCTTACGCTGCAGTTATTGGGTGAGAGGCGGACAGATTGTCAGTCCATCACACGACAATGTGGAGACAAACAGGGCAAACAACCATGAACATAACATTGTTATTAGGCTACAGGACATTTACAGACCAAGTCTGACCCAAGATGTTATTTGTGACACAAACAACCCCTCATTTCTCAGAGCATCAACTGAACATTTATAATGCAGAGACATACTTAGTTTTAGTCACCCTTTTCTTTCAGCTCTTAGGCTGTGAATCATTCTTTTACTATTTGCTGTATTTCGGCCTCCTCATCTGGTTTTTCCTCAGTATAAAACCTAATGTGTTCGTCTGTATGATCTGGCCTTGTTTCTGCAGCCACTACTCGGAGGTGTTTGCTGTTAAAAAGGACTAAGTGTCGACATCAGGCAAACTGCTGACAATACAAAAAGAAAAGCGAAGCAGTGGTTTTATCATAGAGAAGGGAAAGCGGAGGTCATCTTGTAGATGTTGGTTCCTCATCACTGAGCTGCAGATCTTAATGTTGTTGAAAAGTCTGATTGCAGGTGAACTTTTTGCAAACTGCTTTGCTCTCAGATGGCGAGCTTCCAGCTGGGTGGCGTTTAGCGGGGGTTTGTCTGATGAATAATTGCCTCTGCTGGGCACCCCGGGAAGAATCAGCACTAATAACTGTTTTAATTTAAAACAAAGCATCCTATTAATCTCAGCGGCGGGGCCCCTGACTGTGCAGATGAACCCAACGTGCTACAAATGAACCTTGGTGAGTTTAAAAGCTGCAGTACAGGAACGTACAGTGGGAGAAAGTGTCTGATTGGATTTCAAGCTGCTTGAATAACTCTAGCTGATGAATAATAAAAATGTAACCTGATGAAAAATGGTGTAACAAAGTATCTGAACACAGATATGTGGGTGAGGCAGGTATTACTCACACAGCAGGACAGTGGGAACGTTTATGCAGAACATTCTTCATTTTGATCTTGAATCGCTGCCAAGACATGATTTTATTTTCCTAATCCTTGAGAATATATATATATTTTTAAACTTGTGTGTAGTTCTGAGACAGATTGATGCCATAGAAGTTGAAGACCTGATGGAAGCTTGTTTTATGCAGCCTGGTCTCCTGGAAGCATCTGAGTCTTTAAAGGGGGTTAACAGTTTGGATCACCAAAAATTAATGTACTTCATGTCAATTAATCTGTTCAAAAAGTGAAATGCATATATACATTTGTTATACCCTGAGTGAAATTCAAGCATTTTTTTCTGCAAGTTGTTATGTTCTTGGCTCGTTTTGTCATGATTTGTGAGTTTGACAGGAGTTTGGTACCAAACCCAAACTTAGAGGCCAGTATGAGAAAAACAGGACAAGAAACCAGGATAGGTAGAATAATCCAGAAAAAAGCAATGGAAACCAGGAAGCTTTAATACTGAGGAGTGGGAAGCGACACTGAAACCAAATGAGCGTGATCAGAGGAATGCTGAGCAGAGGGCTTTAACACAGGAGCAGCTGAATTAAAACAAAAAAGCAAAGACTGACACTAACATGAATCTAACTGCATAACACATAGAAGGAAAGGAATTAACTAATAATGATGACAATAATAAACAACTGGATATCAATGTATCGAAACCACATGAGTCAAACTCAAGGCGCGTGGGCCAAATCCGGCCCGCCGTATCTTTTTATGTGGCCCACTAGATTCTAGACTATACACTAAGTGTGCTTAAATATTATGTTTTTAATCAAATCAATGCAGTTTTTATCTGTTTACTGCCAAGATATATCAGCTTCCTTCCAGTTTCTTGAGAATTATCATCAAAATTGCCACAAAATCAAAAAATCCCGGCATTTTTTGACCTAATACATAATTTATTCCAGAATTTTCTCAAAAACTGTCAAAAAGATTCTTAGTTGAGCTAAACAGCTGCTTAATTCATAGTCCCTGATATTGAAAACGAGTAATAAAAAGTCACATTTATTATCATAAATAAGTGCAAATATTGTAAATCTTTCCAAATTAGTACCACAAACACTTTTATTTTTATTGCAAAAGATCCCAGAAGAGTCACAAAGTCCTGGGAAGATGTTCACTAATATTATTTATTGATATTTTAACAGTTTGTTAACAGGTTTTATCAATACATGCCCTTTAAGAGCATTCATGGTCTTGATTTGGCCCAAAACGAAAATGAGTTTTGGGTCAACGAACAATAAAACAAACCGGTGATGAAACCAAAATGTCACTGCTTCCTCTCTAGTTGCTAACCAGATAATGGCAAACAGATCCAGGAGTGAAAAACAGCATTTGCCACTCAAGATTTATCAGAAACAGATCTGTTTCTTTATGTTTTAATCAAATTGAAAAGTGGGGCAGGGGGAAATCACAGATTTTCCAAGTTTGAATACATCTGATGGCATTTTCAGTGACCTGCAATAGAAACGCTGCTGAGTTAATCATTGTTATAGGCGATCAAGAAAACAAAACTCAAAATATATTGGTCATTTATCAAAATATAACTGGGCCTTTCTTTGAGCATGTGCATATAAATTTGTGGGGCAAAAATGATCTACCCAAATAAATTCAAACTTCTGCAGTAATTCAGCTTTTTAAGTTTTATTGCAGCCGTCCTACTCCCTGTCAAAAGAACAGTTCAATAAATAATCAAAAGCTTTGAATTTAAAGACGTTCCTGCTGATGATGAGAAGATGGAAACAGCGGATTGGAACTGCGTCAAAGGAAGGAACACATGACTCAGTTACTACAGGTTTATTTGTGCCATAAAGTCTTTGTGGTTTCCGTTTTATGGATGTGACTGCAGGCAGATCAGAGTGCATCTCGCTGAGACACAAGCCTGAATAACTTAAAGTGTCTGTGATCTTGCAGATGTTAAAAACCCCACTGTGTGTTTTTAATGAGAGTACCTGTATCTGTTCTTCATTTCACAGAAATGGAGGAGAATCTCCCCTTTGTTTGATGACACCTATTGTTCTCCAAATTCTGTTCTTCCTATTGTTGAATGTGCTGCAGCAGCAGATCAGGGTTTAAGATGGAAAAAAAGAAAAAAAGCAGAATTATGAGCCTGAGGAAATAAGTCAGATTTGGCCTAAAGTGACACTTTTGAGGCTCTGCACCCATCTCTGATCTCATTAATGTTAAAACATGCAAAAGCTCCGTCAGGGAACAGCACGGTGGGATAATTCCTCACACACTCAGCAAACTTCGACTCTATTCTTCATGAGCAAGTTGTACTAATTCAGAATGAAACTAAAGGAGATTTTCACCTTCTGAGGACAATGTGCATCTTACAGAGACACGCTGCTCTGATCAGCACTTTAATTAACTACTCATCAAATAAATTAAACGTGTACTCTCAAGCACATCTTTTAACTTTAAACTATAATTTCTGCTAATCTACAATTCAAACAATCAGATTCAAAGGCTTTTGATGTCAAATACATAGAGTTTATATTCAGATTTAGTGTCTGTTGTGTTGATGCTTCTTTCTGATAACATTATTTGTTCTCTTAATAATGCTGGATAAACTTCCAACCCACTCTGGTCTGGTTAAAGCTCAGAATGTTTGTTTGACCTTCAACCTTTTGCATTATTTGTATAAGCAACTATTTTCAACCTGCAGGAGCCCTAAAGATTGTCCTCACTGTGGGTGCAGACGCAGGTGAGCTCTCACTCCTGTGGATTAAATCGGTGGTACTACATGTCTTCCATGCACACAGTGCCATTTTTTTGTTTTTTGAAAAAGCTTCTAAAAAACAAAAAAGGTTTTGTAGATAGGATGGGGTTGATATGGTTTATTTTGCAAGGGAAACACTTTTATCGCATCACATGAGTCACATGATCAAGAACCGGATGTTTCCATCGAAGTGAACCATGAAGAAGAAGAAGAAGAAAATAGGAAGTAGTTGGAGTATCATGAAGCAGCGCGTCTTTCAGACTCAAGGTGTGAACTGTTGAGAATAAATAATTCAGTGTTTTTCTTTTGTTTCTTTTCACTAGTTGCTAAGCTAAAGCTAAAGGAAATCACATGTCAGGAAATGCAAATGAGAGCTGGGGTAAGGGATGACACATTAGGAAACGCCCTCTTTGGGCCGTGGCTCAGAGAGACAAAAGGAATGGGAAATCCTTGTGGGAAGCCATTTTGCATGTTAGCTCTTAATGGTAGCAAGTCAGAATGGACCATCTGTATTTTAGTCTTAATAGATGGAATTCATAAATTCAACTTACTGACTCTTCTTTAATCTCATATATCAAGAACTCAGCATGGAGAACGGTTAATTCTCCTACAGGACAAAGTTATTCATGTGTGACATTATTTGTTTTCTATTTTGTGGAAAAATTACAAGTACTTTAGTGGAATATTGATAATGTTTTGTGTACATTTGTAATGGAAACGCAGCTACTGACTGATGTCAGCACATCCATCCCTCTTGCGTAGTAAGGCTGCTGCCACATGAGGAAAATTGGATTCTGTCATAACTTCATCTGTGAAGAAACAAAAACAAGTTTCTGTCCTGTCCAAAGCACAGGACGTGTAGGTAAATTTTAATCTACTAAATACGAGTCTAATAAAGTTTGTTCATATCTGTCCACAATTAATTCAAAAAACTTTTATAAATATTATAAGAAACCGTCTCAAACAAGTTAGATAACAGTTTTCTGTAGCTTTCAGAGAGATTATAATAATGTATTTCTTTGCATTTGAATTTGAGATAATGAAAGTGTTTCAAGCAGCAGGAGATTTACTCAGCCAGTGTTATCAGACATAAAATAATAAAAATGCAAACATTAATTGGAAAAAAAGTGTTCTGCAGAGAGCAACTGTCTGATGGGGGCTTTTCATTCCTCTTGATCCTTACAAAAACACCCACATCCTTACTCTGCTAACACCCACGCGTTTCCTGCCGCCTCCACATGGAGCAGAGCAGGGAGAAGGTTAACCACGAGAAAAAGAAGAGCATAAAAAGCTACGTGACGGGGGATGTGACCCGCACTGAACCGCGGCCGCCCACCTCTCCGACACATTTGTTAACACGAGACCCAGGTGAAGGCCTGCACTCATTGATTCAGCTTCATTTATGACTCGATCAATTGCACTCGATCAGGGCGTCGAGCTGCAGAACCGTCAGACTGTAAATCAGATGGTGTCCCGTCCTCGTTTCTCTTGGCCTCTCTGGCTTTTCTGTCACCACGAGAATAAAGATGAGCCCAACACAGATCATAGAAACATCAAGCTCCTTCTGCAGGAGATATTTTATAGGGCGGAAACAAAACTCATCAGACGGGGAGCATTCTTTGCAGACATGATAACTGAACATCTATAAGGATAAATCAAAGATAAATTTCAACACAGTTCAGTTGCATCTGGGATGAAATACATGAATAATATCGGATTATTGCAGCTTCGTGTCAGTGGGATCTCTTGCAAATTTATTTGTCCTGTGAAATACTGAATAGATTTCCCATTTTGGATGAAAAAACTCTGAATGCCTCTTTTGTAATGGAGCTTAGAGCTTTTAATAGCAGCCAAATGTGTTTAATGATGAGAAATAATTTTAATTTTGTCCCTTATTTCCTGCTTGAATTAATTCCAGGGTTTTTCGTAACTTCTCATCTTATTAACACTTCTTATTTTTTTTTCTACTGAAGGATAAATCACTCAGAATATTAGAAGGTTTTAAAAAACAAATCAATTTCAGGTTCAGCTGAATTAAAGTTACAAGCAAGTCTTTGTTTTCTTTGCCACTTTGTTGTAACTCATTAGCTAATTGAGAAAAAATCAGAGTGAGATCTCATAGCAGCATAATCAGTGTTCAACTGAGTGTTTTTTTTTTTTTGTTTTGCATGGTATTAAATTCCTCCTGTAAAGAGAAATTTTCTACAACTTATGTAAAATATTTGAATAATAGGCAAAAACAACATATTTAATTAAATAAAAGCACAGTATCCATAATTTCCAAGTGATTCACTAAAAATTAAAAATATATTCTTGAAATGAATCGATATTTTTGATAAATATATGCTGTCTAAACATGAATCACTGCTGCCACCAGCTGTTCTGGAGGGAAACTGCTTGTGCTTGAGTTACATTGACAACCCCTCGACTCCGCCTCTGCCTATTCACATATTCTCAGAATGTTTTCAGCTGCCTGCAAAGCTGAACCAAAATGCAACTTAACACACACTACTGGCTGGCGTTATAAAATCTGCCAATCCAGAAGCACCTCTCATTTTCCTTGGGGGTGATTGGTTGTACCCCCTAAAGTGGAAATAAAGACAACGGTAGATGTTAGCTTCTGTGGTAGTGACAAGACAGTTTCCACTTTGCATTTCGATGCATATAAAGGAATTTTTTATGCTTAAATTATTAAAAAAGGCAGTTGCAAGTGAAAACCTGTCAAGTATTTGCAGATTTTAGCTAATAGAGGACGGTTGTGGTGCCTAGCTCTTATGAATAGCGGGGATCAACTGCACTTTTATTGGAAAAAATACTCCAAAAGAACTGGAATGTAATGATAAAAAAAACACTAAATTATGTTAAAATGAAAATACGGTGTTGTTCAATACATGATCCAAGCTAAACGTAAACAGAGCTCCTACTTTAGGGATTCCCTTGATGTTCTCCGTGATACAAGCTTAAACCTCCACATAATAGCAGTCTGGTTCTGGATTAAGGTTGTATAATGAACAGCAACTCTTCTCCGAGTCCCGTTCATGTTTGACAGCTCTGAGGTCTGTATGCAGCTCTGCTCATTTCTCAGTGCATCTCCTCTGTGGTTTCCAGAACAGCCGGTCAGTATGTGGGCAGCAGCTCCCTGCAGTTAGAGAGTAAAAATAAAAGCAGGAAGAGCCGAGCTGAAATCAAACGGGTTTTTCTTTTTTTTTTTTGGCGTATGTGTCTGATGTGTGAAGACGGGGATGGATGCGTTATCATCAGGAACATCCTCAGAGAGAGGTCAGTCGAGCTCCAGCAGCGCTACGAGGCCTGGCAGGATGCCTGTGCCTCACAGGAGGAGCTGGAGGTGGAGCGGCCTCCTCGTCAGCACCGTTTAGCCGATGTTAAACCTGCCATCAGCTGACCTGAGAGCAGCCAGGCCTCCGGAGACATCGGCGGAAATAGGGAATAACTAAGTAAGTCAGAAGGCTGTGATCATCTGGCTGCTGAATGATTTTTTGTGGAAGAGGATACCTCGGATAACAGCTAAATTACCTGCTGCGTCTTTCGTTTTAACCTCGTTTGATCATCGCAAACACTTATTTAAAGTTCTTGTTCAGAGCATGAAAAGACAACATTTGTACATGAAAAGGATAAACTCTTCTAAAAAACAAAACTAAAAAATATCAGAGAAAACAGGCTGGAGTTCAACTGAGTAACTATTTTGCAGCCTGTGGAGGTTTACGAAAGCTGACGGATGCAACATGAAACAAACCAACATGGTTGATGAAATGAGCTGCAGAGGGAGCATAGAACTAAAAAGATATTTTGAATAATCTAACAGATGATAAATTAAAGTAAATTAGGCAATGCTTCAACTAATCTTTTCATAAAAAAAAGGCAAAAATACAGGTAATACTGAACTGGAGTTTAATTAAAGCTGTTCTTGCTTGTTCACTTGTCAGAGATCTCAAAGATCCAGGGGAGACAGCTGACATCACCCTTCCTCCATCCCCCAGAGAGATTCCTGCAGTAAGTCCACAAAAGGCCTCAGGGTCTCCTTACTGTGGTCAGATAGGATTCCTTATCAGAAACCCAATTCAGCTCTACTGCACGCTCGCTTTGGATAACTGATGCAAAACTGATGTAGATTCTGTGTTTTCATAGTTTCTGTGACCACCTACAAGTATTGTGATTAATATACATTATTTTTCAAGTCTTTAAAGTCAATTTATGCTCCCCTGAAAGCACCAAGTTTCTGGGTGTACCCAGAAACTGGGTCCACCCATTTCTATCTCTAATTGTCACTGCCTTCATGTTTTATTGTGTTTATTAGATTAGTATTGCAGCTAGGAAAGTTAGAAACGTCCAAAATCAAAGCAAAATAGCAAACAGTGGAAAAATTCCTAATTCTACTTTTTTCATTTGTTTGCAGCACAACATTTAGCAGTTTCGCAACAGAGGCCCACAGATTTACACAGCTTGGTTTCAAACCAAGACATCGTAAAAACTTTGGCGTTAGGCTGTTGTCTCGTAGCGTTTGTTGACCTCGTCACTTGATATTTCTGCTGACTTCTAGTGTTCAGAATGACAACAAACTCACATTTAGGACTGTTAGAAGCTTCCTCTTGACCTTTCCTTTCCCCTGAGCTAGCTGAGGGATGATTATAGATAATCACTCTGAAAGGTGTCATCTTGCACAGGTTGCACTTTCAGAGTTTTACTTTGCAGCAGCTTCCTGCTGAGAAGCAGAATCATCTCAAAAGAGGCTGGAAATCATCTCAAATGTGACACATGCTGGAAATTCCTGGGCCACATTTGTCATTTTATAAAACAAGTCCTGTGGTTAATCGAGTTAGACACACAAATGCTGCAAGAGCATCAAAAGTTTGACAAGCTTATCAATATCATCAGTCTTTAATGGATCATTTTTGAGGTCTGGATAGATGACAGCGTGGTTTTGTGTTTTCCAATATTGTTTTCTAGAAAAAACATGTAATAGAAATATAAATTCATATCCAGTAAATATGTAGTTTTTGACCAAACCTTTTAAAACATGACTGCCACACATACATGCAAATGTATATTCAACCAATTCATATTACCTGGATTAGATATTTTAGACCGAAGCTTTGGTCAGTTCTGCTGCTTCAGCATCGGCAGTAATACTTTATGTAGGATTTGCTCCACTGTGTGTTAAACTGTCACAGTTTTGCCCTCAGTTACCATGAATCTTTGCTAAGAATGTGCAAGATTCATGTCTTCTAGGGAGTGTGTTATTTCCCCAAGTGAAGGAGTTTGGGTACCTCAGCTTCTTGTTTATGAACTCTGGGTAGAACTGAGCAAAATTAGTTACTGGAGCATCTGGAGTGACGCATTACCGACCTTTTCCTGGTAAGATTCCATGAACCCCCCCAAAAAAAGCTTTTAGTAACCAATCAGAGAAATCATCTTTAGTGATGTTTTAGCCTTGTCCACCAGAAAGAAGACTCAGAAAGAAAAATAGATTGTCCATAATTTAATTATTTTATGCTGATGTTGTCCTACCGAAAGAAATGCATTGAAAATGCTCCCTTTTGTGTTTTCACAGATACAAGAAAAACTTTATTTTACATAAGGGAGTATGTTAAGAAACCTCTATGAAGTGTGAAATCAGCTTAACATTCAATCACTGTAATTTAGCTTTTAACTTAAAGAAATTTGAATCCAGTCTCAGTAAAACTGTGAAATATCCTTTTTATCTTCTTTTAAGAGGATGCAGGCTTCAGGCTCATTGCCAGCAAATTGACTAGTTGCATTGGCCCCAACAGTTATTTTCATAGTTTTTCTTATCTTGTCAGCCCCAAAATGCTCCTGAACAATGTAAAGCTGGGAGGACACAGAGGTGCCTCCTCAGTGCTTTTTGTATCAAGTGATGTCGCAGGACGTTCTCAGCTACAGAGTTTTATTATCAGAGTCTGAAGCTACAATCACTTGCCTTTATATCCAGAACTGACATTAATGCAGGTTTTACCAGATGAAGTTTTTAGGATTTTAAAAGCATTCCACACTGCAACCAGGAACTGAAACAAACATTTTGGTTTGAGTTTGAGCAACGATTATTCACCGGGCAGCGGTTGGTTAGTCTGCAGTAATGTAACTACCAAGCTGCAGCAATTATCGTGGAGCTCTCTGGAGTTTTAAGATGGTAATTGGAGGTGATTGAGTGGCTCAACAAGCATAAGTCTGCCTGGAGGCGACTTCCTCCTCCTCCCACCTATCCATCCTCGGTGAAGTCATTCAGAGCAGAGAGAAAAGACGGTGCTGCTCTTTATTGCTGCCTCTCCTGTTGCTCTCATGAGATCCTCTAGCTGAGTTTTGGCCCGGCCTCAAAATCTGGACAGCAGTTTTTCACTGAGATGGGATGAAAGTTTTCTAAGGTAAAGAGCTTGGAAATTCAAACCAGGTTTAAGCTTCTGAATGTTTTTGTATGGGAATGTTTCTGGATTAACAGCCTGTGTTACATTTTGAAGTGAAACTTTCCAAGTATGTGAAAATACAAAACCACCTACTGCCAACAGCTTCTTTAATCTGAACATGCCTGCCCGGTATATGATAACCAGAATACCTAAGAAATGTAAAAACGGTACACTTTGTTCTCTAATGCCCCGGATTAAAGGTTCAGCAAGGCATGTATCTGCAGCAGTCGCAGTTCTTGTGACTCAGGGGACAGAAACAGCCTTTGTTCTGCTTTTTGAACCTTTTTCCCAGAGAGCAGGAGACCAAACACTCTGTGACCAGGTGAGAATTAATGTTTAATAAGTTTGGCTCCACTGAGACATTGTATGAGAGAAATAGGTACCAGAAAAGGCATGAGGTGACCAATGACTCTCCCTGACATTTTGATGAATAGAAAAGCTATTTTTTTCAGCTTTTTAGTTGCTTAACAATCTAACATATATAGCCTTGATTGGCTTCTCATTGGTTTTATGCTAATCACACTCCATTTGTTTTCTGCTGCTTATTTTAAACAAATTTCAGTGGCAGGAGACTGAGCCGCTGTTTCTTGATGTCTACTTCCTTCAACTCTTCCAGATTTTTCCTTCCTTCAAAGCTTTCACAAGGAAGGTGTCTAGACTTTATTTGTGATTTCATAAATCAACAACTCACTGAAGATGCTGCCACAATCTACCTGCCCTATTCCCTCACATTTGCACACACCTCTAAAGTAAAAGAAAGCAGGTTTGGTCTTCATCCTCTGCTCTGAGGTGCAGCTCCGATGCTCTGTTGGTACTTTTGTGTGATAGATGAAAGTTGCAGCACAATCGGCAACAGTTTACCATGCTTTGTGCACTTTTACATCTGTGTCTTAGAATCATCTTTAATGTCTTCAGCTGTTTCTACTCGAGAAGCTCATCTGTTGGATCTAACCACAGTCCCTCATTGCTTCACTGCTTGATGAATCTGTGGCCAGTTTGTCACTTTTAAACCAGTCTTAATAACTTCACCTGTCAGTGGTCTTAATGTTATGCCTGATCTCTGAATCCCTTCTATTCTGGAAAAATGTTGGGACACTGCCAGGAGGAGCTGGAGAGAGAGAGGTAAGTCTGCCTAAAACGGTTACCTTGGTAACCTGAAAAACAGATATGTGGATGTTTATAAAGCTTTTGGTTTTTTGATCAGTCAGTAATGGATAACCACTTCTATCAAAAATCTGATTTCTCTTGTAATGAAATCTCGTTCCTTTGTTCTTCACACTCTAACATCGGTGGTTTGTTTTGCTGTGCTGTAAATATTCCATTTTCAAAGAGATTAGATGTTTAAGCTTATGATGGATCTCATTAAATGTGATTCGTCATGCTGCTGCACATTCCCGGTGCTCTCGACTGCAGGGGACATGTCATTTTCCTGTTCTAATCCGTCTCACGTTAAAACACCCAAAACCTTTTTCCAATGGAGCCGGGGTGTAGGTAGAGGAAGGAGAATAATTTGCCGGAGTTATTTCCCGTCCTGTCGAACTATATGCGCTTTTGATTCAGGTGTTGCTTCCTACTACTCTGCTTGGATGTGTTCATTTTCATCTGTTGAACTTTGACTTTGTGCTGCAGGAATTTGCAGTTTGATAGCACATTATGGGAGAACAGCTGCAGGAAAGAGGCAGTTTCACCATACCAAATAAAACAGCCCAGGTGCTGCATTTCAACCTGATGGAGGACTTTAAATGAACTAAATGTTAATCAGCTGTGTGACCTGCAGCTGCCAAATTCCTGTCCAAACTCTGAAATAATGAGCAGAAGTGGATCCTCTTAGTTGCTGAGATGAAATTGTTTTGTTTTGTCAAATAACCTCTAACCTGACCCCAGAAACATTATAACCTTTTATTGTTTCTGTGGTTGGTTCAGCAGCTAGGTACAAAGTGGAGCAGGTTTAAATCAGAACCTAATTTAATGTCAATCCTATTCGGGGTACCATGGGTTCATTAGAACCTGTTGCTGTATCTCGTGTCAATATGATGCATTTTTACCTTCCCTTAAAACCTTGACATATGTGATATGAAGATCTCTCGCCCTCATTAATGCTATTTTTGCTTCTCAGAGATTCACATTGCATGTGGAAACATAGTTTTCACTTCAGCCTCCAGGAGGCGATAATATGCTGGTTTATACATCATGTATTCAGAAGAAGAAAAGAAACAAAGCAAAAGAATCAAAGTATTTCTCCTCAGACTATCAAAGCAATGGCCTAATATCTTATTTTTAAAATATTTATGATCCCTAAGTGTTGGGACTTTGATTTTAATTTTGATGATTTCTGCTTTATTTGCTCATCTAGCCATTTCTGTGTATTCTTTCAGTCTCATTGTTTGAGCTTTGAACTCACTTTCCTTACGTTCGTATTTATGGTTTAGTGTTTACTGATCGGTTTCACTTTTTCCTTTCATCTGTGGTCTATCTGGTTTTCAGCGGTTTTTCCCGACTGTTTTTCATCTCCTCGTTTCCTCTCTGCGCCCTCAGCTGTCCCCACTCACCTGTGATTAGTTCTTCTGGCTCCTCTATCACTTCCACTTCTCCTTCAATATTTAAGATCTTTGGTTTGTATTACTTCTAGCTGGTTCTTTTATTTATTCTTCCTTTGCTCTCTCTATCTCACTGGTTTTCTATGTACTACCCTGGAGAATCTTCAGTTTTCTTTCTTTTTTATTAAGGTCAATGATTTGATTTTGCAAGTGATACCGTGCTGTCAGCATCTTGATGGTGTTGATTTTAGTGTAAATTGCAGCATCTTGAAGCCAATAGTGAAGCAGCCAAGATGAAAGTTAATTCTTCTCTTTGGGTCAGGCTCAGACTCGAGAACTTCGGCTTTCTTTGTGTCTCAGTGATGTGTGACAGAAAGGTTGGGGCTTCATCTGCAGCAGGGGTCAGCCTTCGCAGGAGCCTTCGCAGCATGCCATCAAGTTTGGCAAACACCTGGTAACTGACCATTCATTTGCTTCAAACGTGTATCTAGAACATGCATAACATGATCTCAAGGGCCATCGACGGATCCAATTTGCTATTTTTTTGGAAAATCAAGATATTTTTTTTTTTCCATTAGTGCACTAATTGGGCTTCTGTAGTTTGCTGTGTCCATCTTTTTCACAGACAAGAGGAACTGGCCCCTCAATTCATGAAGGACGAGCACTTGAGCAACCTAATACTTGGGGACAGTGTAATGAATTGTAAGGGTTAATACACCCAACAGCAGAATATTTTGACTTGTCCGCTTGTAACTTTGGCATCATTTTACATGGACTGCAAAATTATCACACATAAAAATGGTGGATTTGCAAAACTGGCTAACAAGAAATTCATGACCTTGTCTAGCAGTTCCACAGCAAGTACTGTAATATTATTACTCAGAAAACATAACAATGATAGAGAAAACTCAGTGGATTGAAAAATATGACCCAAACAGAGTATAAAGAGATCTACGCTGCACCAGGAGAGGCTAAATTAAACTTTTCTGCACTACAAGAACCTCAAACTACACAACCTCTAAGGGTTACAGAAGTAGATGTTGCTTCACAAGGAAAAAAAACAATTAAAATCAGGAATCAAATTTGGGATGAATGGTTTTACTTTTAAGCTGTAGCTGCTTCTTTTTCAGCCGAGGTGGTTCATCTAAACAGGATCTGAGAAATAAAACCTGCATGCACCTGGACTGGTATCATTTGTGACCCGGTGCATAGTTTGGTCTTTAATTGAAAACTTTAAATGCTCTCTGGGAAGATGATCAGATGGACGATGACTTCATCCCTTTAAAAGACAGATCAGGCCCCTCTTAGTAGTAAAGTTCAAACATCTGCCTATCATCTATGTTCTGCTCCCGCCCTCCATCTTCAGGAACATCTGTATGCAGAAAGAACATCTCAGCCCAGAGTACGTTCCACATCAAAGCTGAGTCTTCTACCAGCAGCAGCCGAGCCTCTGGCTGTTTTCACTGCTGATTTCGCTGCTGCGTGAGCTGCGAGCCGTGGCGGAGCCTCAAGCTCAGAGCAGGGTTTCAGTTTACCTAACAGAGGTGCTAATGCGCCTCCTGACCCCACCCCGCCTCCACCCCATCCAAGCTGCACAGACTAGTTTGATATTTTAGGCACATTCTCAGCCAGTTTAATTCCTCTTTGACAGTTTGAAGATGTAATGCCCCAGCCAGCAGCCATCTTTTAAATTAATCCTCTGCCCTTTTTGACTCACTAAATTTTGCTGGATTAAATAGATTATGAGAGTGCTCCTTTTCTGAGACGCCTATTATCACAAAGGCAAAACTCTCTTCTGTGTGAGAGAAAAGATAGCACAAACCGATCATATCTTACAAATTCACATTAAAAGGCCAGTATGCCCCTAATTATTGTGATAAAGTCTGTAGAAGAGTGGTGTTAATGCAAAATCAGGGGGTTACAGACATAACAGAACGTTTTCAAATGAATGTTCATCAACATTTCACTCATCTAGAGAAAAGACATCACAACATTGCTCACAGTTTAAGTGAGGCATTCGTTTTAAGCCTATTGAGAACCAAAGATTCAAAGAGATTAAAATAGTCCTTTTATTAAACTATATCAGCTGTTTTATGATATTTTATTTTACTCAAATATAATATATTCTAAGTTTAACAGAGTGCCAATGGAAAGAAGCAAACATTTGAGAAATGGGGTGCCAAATATTACACATGGAGGCTCCATTTTTGTACCTTTGTTGGACTAGATACGACCTCCTCATCTATTCACCAGTGCTCCTGTCATGGCCGTCCTTTTCCCAGCTTCCTGTTTCCTTGTTCAAGGCCACCTCTGCCGCTGCCCTTTTCTCTGAGGTCACGACCACATAAAAGCACCGAGCTTCCCCCACAGGCCATGTTCCTCCTGCTGCCACAGTTAGCAGCCACGGGCCGGTGTCCTTGCAGGACTGTCCACCTACTTGGATGGTGCCAGCCAGGGTGACCTCTGGCGGTCTTTTGTCAGCTCAGCTCTCTCCTCTCTGCAGCAAGCCCAGCTGCTTTCACATCCAAGGCCCTTTTATAGCACATTTACACCACTGATAATTAGCACCTGATTAATGCCATCGCTTCACCTGGAGGTAGTAAATTCTGAGGACTGAAGAGTCCTGCTGCTGATATTGCTATCAAAGATTGGTTAAATGGTTTGGCACAATTGTTTTTTTGGTCTCATTAAAAAGTATTACATTCTTGCATCTAAAATTAAAATGTCTGGAATTCAGTAGAAAGGTCTTAAATTTGTCATTGGGGAGCTTTTTAGTGTTGTCTCTTATATGTAATTAATTTTTCTTGTGGGACTTTTCTGTCTGGCAAAAGCTTGATTTGCACGCAGAGATCTTTTTTATGTTCTGTGGTTGAAGCTCCTGCTAACAATAAATTCTTACTAACTAGCTCGCTGTTTTGCGTCTACTGTTGTTGAAATGCCGTCCAGCAGTTGGCTGGACAACATTTGGTTTTGCCACTGACTCACTTTTCTTGCCAACCCGTACGATGCTGTGAACAGGAAAACTCAGCAGTACTGTGAAAAATTTGATTTTCTTTGGTACATTTTTGTTGTGATACAGATGAAAAAATCCCACTCATAATGATCACACAAGGTTTTACATTTGAGTTGGTGAAACCTGCAGAAACCCAGTTAAGTTGTTGAAATAGAAGGATGAACCAAACAATACAGAAACAGAACCAGGGGGTGAAAACT
Organism: Poeciliopsis turrubarensis; assembly: GCA_010277015.1. Lineage (NCBI taxonomy): Eukaryota > Metazoa > Chordata > Actinopteri > Cyprinodontiformes > Poeciliidae > Poeciliopsis > Poeciliopsis turrubarensis. The sequence goes on along the minus strand of VMRN01000003.1, from coordinate 10,291,521 downwards.
TTTGTTTTCTACAGTTTTCTACAGAGCAGATTAGAAACCTGAGCGGCCCCATTTCAAGAAAGAAAGGAGTTAACAAATAATTGATCAGTTTAAATATTTAGAAGCTGTGCAGAGATCCCCTGATAACGGCGGGCTCAACATCAAAGTGGGAATAAAAATTCAGTGAACACTGATTATCATGTCGCATAAGCATCAGGCAGAACCATTTCCATGTGTCCAAATCCCAGCGCATGAATAGATGCATGTTTTCCAGTGCTGCCGTGACCTTTCCTGTTTCCACCTTCGTAACGGGGAGATGTCAGAAAGGCGAATGCTGCAGATTAATCTCTACCTCGCAAACACAAAGCTTTGATTTGAGGCCAATGTACAAAAAAAAAGAGAAACAGCAGGAGACAGAGGGTTCCTGAACTAAATCTAACTGGGTTTTTTGCTCGTTTCCAATGTGAACAGATTGGAGATCAAAGTTCTTCAGCTCTGCTTCAGCAGACAGCTTCCTGTCGTCTGTCTTGGAGAAAAAAAGCTCCCATCTGCTTTATTTCTAGAAAGCCACCACCTCCCAGAACATCCTGTATCTCTATAGGAATGTGTGCTGAATTGACATTTATTCATATCCTCAGTCTGGGAAAGATGGTTTCAGAAACATTAAGCACATGAGCTCATCTGCCTGGAGAAAAGGTCAATGACAGGCTCATCCTGAACATGTAAATTATTTACACTGCTACCCTCTCTGGACAATTTATTGGCATTATTTTCTTCTGTGAAAATGTTTGCATTAACCAGAGAGGAAAATTTGAATATTTTGTCTCACTTTAAAACTCTTTAGTTAACAGTCTTTTAAGTTTTCTTGTGAATAAACTTTTCACCCTTTTTGATGTTTATAACAAACAACTTTGCTACAGTTTAAACTCACAGTGGCAAAGATTTCTCAGATCTCCATGACTTCATTTAGGAGTTTGAGCGCTCAACAAGCTGGCTTGTTATGGTTGGAAAGCCTGGAGAAGTATTGATCAAGGCAATTTTAGAAGATCACAGAAAAGACTAGAACACATAAAGAAAAACGGGAAGAACAAGAACTGGATGAAAGCTTTTAGTCTCAAAAAGAAATGCTGCTTTGTAAATGTGGAATCCCTCTCAGAAAAGCAGATAGAAAGTACAATAATTTGGTTATATAATATTAAATAGAGCACAAGATATTAAACTGATAGTGATACATTACATTAGCTGATGTAAAGGAGAGATTAACTTCTTAATCCGGTTTCTCTAGAGAGATTTTCCAGATACCAAAATAATGCAGCTTGCAGTAGTTTTGCCTGAAGATTTGAAGTCTTTTAAATTTCTGAAACTATAAAATAATGCGACAATTAACAGGTTGGTGATTTCAGAGTGTTTCTGGTGACAATCCTAAATAAAGCATTGCTTTAACTTTGCGTCTCAGGAAACGTTTTGCATGAATGAATTAAGGAGTTTATAGAACTAATAAAGGTAAAATATCTGCATTTAAAGAAGTAAAACAAATACAGATTTGATCTGTGACTTTTAGGTTTCATGACCCAAATCAATGTCCTTCATTTGACCTTGCAGTCTCACTTCCTCCAATCCCATATCTAATTACCTTATTGTTGAGATATTATGTGATTTAAATATGTGATACATTAACGAAATTATGTGGTTTGATTTTTTTTCATCAGCCAATACCTGAAAATATTTAATGCTGCCTTGACCTTTCTGTTAAATGAATGCCAGTTAGTTTTTAATTCAATCAACCTTGTGTTAGATTCAGGTATTTGTTTGAGGGTATTAGTGCTTCCATCTAAATATCAGGACCTGATCTGTTGAACACGGGGAAAGAAATCACACACTGGAAGTCTGAAGCTCTCAGATCAAACAGGGAGAAAGTCATCTGAAGGTAATGCCGCCGCTCTTCTCTCCATTCCTGTTTAATTTCTGATTATCACACAGATTGTGGAGCGTTTCCGTTGCACCGTCCTGTTTGCTCAGGGCTCTTCTCCAACGAGGCAATAACTGATGAATATTTAAAGCTCTGTGAAATGGATCGTCAGGTTCATTTCAGGTGTCAGCAGTCCCCCCCCCCCTCCTGATGAGATGACCAGACTTTCTGAAAGATCATCTAATAAGAAAAACTCTGATCTGAACTCGTCTGAGCAAACAGGAAACTAGAAGTTAAACTGATCTCCTCCCCGGCAATCTGTGGCAAACTTTGAAATGCTTTCTGCAAGTTTTATGTGCAAGTTTAGCAAATGATCCTTGATAAAATTAACAATACTAGCATGAAAAGCCTGCGCAGGTCCAAAACTATTTGCATTTTGTATTTACAAGAGCCAAAACAGTGAGTCAGCTCTGACTTTGGATATTTCAAACTAATATCAGAAATGATTTGCAGTCTATGTTTTGGGGAGCTAGTTAATTTATTCTGTTGGATGCAAATAGAGAGATCAATTCTCTCCTGATATGATTTGCCTCTGGAGGTCAGGTGTGGTGCTGTTAGGGTTCATTCCACTGGCCAGTGTGGATTTAAATCTAATTGAGATGCTGTGGCATAACCTTAGACAGACAGTCCATGATTGAAAACCTCACAGCACAACTAAATTAAAACAGTTATGGAATAAAGAGTGGGCCGAGATTCCTCTGCAGCGATCAGCTTTGTTGCTGTCAAAGCCGGCATAACTTCAGCTTTCTATAGATTTTGTCCCTTTATAAGCGTAATTGTAATTTGATAGGGGCGATTTATTTTTTATTGAGATTTGTCTCTGGAAAAAGCAACAGTTAATGAAGTGAAACATTGTCCAAACTTTGCAACACACACCCTCCTCACCATTGGAAATTAAATGTTTTTCCCCCGGGGTAGAGTTACACGCTGCCAAGAACTGAAACTAAAGAAAAGAAATTTATTTAATTTGCAATTAGTCCAACACTTTCAATTCCTAACAGTTTATTGAGCTTTTTATTGCTTCAGTTTAAGCCTGTCTATGTTTAGATGCATCTTTTTCTAACTTTTACTGTTTTTTATTGTTGTATTGCTTATTGTCGTAGTTGTTTAGTGTTACCAATGTAAAAACCATTTCCCCTTTAAAATATAAAAGAAGCACTTATGTCAGGTTCTGCACTCCGGTTAGAAACTTTCTCCAGCTCTGCCAGAGGACATTAAAAAAGCATCTGTTAAATCTCTCAGTTGGGAGGGGGTTGATTTTAATTTTTACTCTTGGAAAAATAATTGCGTAAATAAATACTGCTATAAAGCTTGGCATTCCAGAAGTTGGCTTCAAACATTTGCTTTAACTTTGCTGTCCACATGCAGCAGAAGAAAATTTATAATGAAATATTTTATAGAATAATTGAAAGTTTAATTACGTCAGAGGCATCAAGCCACGAAACACATTATCAGAGACTAAAGCTGCCTTGAACTGAAACACTAAATTATGGAGGGATTTCTTTGTCAGAGGTGTTCTTTCATCCTTATGGCCTTCCAAACCTGCAATGAAATCTACTTTTTACTCTTGTCTGTTTTTAAACCAAGGATCTGTGCAGCAGTTTGTGTTTTTGGACCTGAACAAACCCAGACACTGTCACACAGCTGGCAGCAGCGAGTCTTTCTGAAAACATGTTCAGCGTCGTTGTGCTGCCCACTCTTGTCTGAGGGTGTTTCCTGCTAGGAGTGGATTAAACCAAGCCGCCTTGTTGGTGTGATGTCCTTTGTTTTCCTCAGGCTGCGTCGCTGCTGTCAGGCGGCGTTAGTCCTGTGCTGTCAATCCTCCTCCCGGTCACCGGCCCTCTTCCTGTCACACTTCATCCTGGGAGATTTGTTCAGGCTCCAGGACGATCATCGCTGCCATGAATCAAAATGAAAGCAGCGATAGACTTTGATCTACTTACGGTTCGTAATCTAGGCTCTGACAAGTGACAAACTGTCAGCAGCCAATGGAGATGGAGAAGCAGCTTGTTTGCCGGGTAGCACTGTTGCCTTGCAACAAGAAGGTCCAGGGTTCAAATCCTGGTCAAGGGTTTGTATAATGGTTCCTCTCACATATACAGAAACTAGTAAACTGCTCTCTCTAAATAGTCCTTTGATATGAGCGTGTGTGTGTTTGTATGTTGTTGTATTACCTGCTGATGGATTGATGATCCGTTTCTTAAGCACAACAAAGGGGACATTTGGCAATTCAAGTTAGTAAAACAATGATTTCAAATATTTTTAGAAAAGAAAATGAATCATGTAAAGATTTGTTCATCTGGGCCGGAAGTCCTGGCCTCTTCTGTCCTCAAAGTGATCTGTGAATTCAGCTGTTCTCTGGGAGAAACTGACCCGGGTCAGAACCAGACAGGTTACGTAACCTGCATTTGTTCTGACTGAGTCTGGACACCCAGAATCAGCAGGAATGTGACTGAACCAACTCAGGTCAGAGCTGTGAGGGGACTGCAGAGCATACTGCTGACTTTCTGTGTGGATTCTGTGAGCTTGTCTTGTTCCAGGTCCTAAAAGACCCAACTCATCACCACCACACGATTTAACAAATGCATGTGTATAAATGTAAGACCTCCTGAAAAAGCTTCTTATTTGACATGTAAATCTGGACTGCTTGCAGTTTGTTCTCTTGAGGAAATCAGACAGTTGTGCAAATAGAATCATGTAAACATTTCACAGAGCGAGAGAGAAAGCTTTACTGCGTGTGTGAACGCATTCTTCCTTTCTGCAGAGCAATGGCCTGAATTCCTCTCAGAATTGTTGATCTTGTGTGTTGTCACTACATACTTAATTTCCCCAGGGAGGACCATATAAATTGCATGCCAGTGAACAGTGCTAATAGCTGTGGTCTTGGAAATATGTCTGGCGGAAGCTTCCAAGAGGCTCGTGGAGGCGCAGCATCCAACAAGCTGCACTTCCTGCTCATTATTTCACAATTGGGAACAAGTGTTTGGGCTCCATCTTTGTATATTGCCTTGTGGTCTCTCTGCAATTTGTCGTTATTATGTTCCCATTTTTTAGGATGAGAGGTAAATTTTGTGGTTATCAAAGTTGATGAAGCTGCTCACATCTGCTGACATGGAGACATGGAGGTCCGCAGAGCTGTGACCTCATCGCTGCATCACAGGCTAATTACTGTCAGATTTATAGAAATATTTACAACATCCACCTCCAACATCATCCTTGCAGGGATGTAAAGGTAAACTAACAGCACATCAAGTGAATTATTAATGAAAAACACTCATAGAAAGTAGGTTACACATTTTATGTTCTGTGCCTATAAAAGGGAAACAAAGATGGAACATGCAAAAGGAGAACCGGCACACAGAAAGGGCACGAAATCTAACAAAGTCAGCACAGCTACGAATTTAGAGCTGAGAGAAACTGGGTGTGAGGGAAAAATAAAAAATACAATATGGATTTATTGGAGTTTACCTGAATGGCATGAGGGAGAAAACATCTTCCACTCTGTCAGAAAACAATCTGTGCTGGTAAATCATGACACAGAGAAAGGAGGTTTTGCTCTTTTTGCCTGATAGAAAAGCAGACCATCCTAAAGAATATAATATTTTTTGTTATTATGGCACATTGAGGTCAGAAAATATAAGCACCAATATTTCTGATTTTAAGAAAACACTAAAGTTCAGTTCTGCTATAACTCAGAAAAACATTTAAAACAATTTTTTTTCCAGCAGGTGATTGAGAGTTTTTCAGTCATATGTGAACTTCACTTTATAATAATATTATATATATATCATTTAAACTTGTTTGATTCCTTATTTGCCCTTTTCTGAAGGTTAAACTGTTGAAAAGCATAATTTCTTTAAGAGTAGAACGATGAATATCAGATTCTGAAAAGAAGTAATAAAAACATGAAACTCTGGCTTAATGTGAGGCTGTTCCAGATGATCGATCAGCGATTTGCTGATGGACACAAATCAGCTGTAGACAGAAAAACACACACCTGGAATTTGCCTTACTTTAATTTTTACTTATTGTTAAATATTTCTTTATCACAAATAACTCTAACATTGGTCACTTTTTCCTCCTGTGGGCTGTTTCTATGGCTTCTCTTGCAACTTATGTAGGTGTGAGTGTCTCTGACATCCTGCTACCAGACTAGACCAGGTGCAGTGCAGTGTGAATACAAATATTATGCAATACATGTTTGTTTCATTATACCAACTTGTTATTTATACTGTTTTACAGTTCAAGTCTCAATTGGACTGGAAATGACACAGTTGATTCAGAGCAACCTGTAAAGTCCAGCAAGTGACGCCTGTTTAATTGGTAAGTTTTCTCATTTTTATTGTCTAAATTTTAACCGCTGATGTTTGATAATAAATATCCAATCAGGAACAGTATGTGCTTCTTTTCAAAAGGCTGTTTTTGCTCTTCTTAGATTCCCTCCTTCCGTTGCATTTTGATAACTCTCACCATATGAACATAAATATCACATCTGAAAGGAAATTATCCCTAATTTAATGAACTGAATAGGTTTATTTTTTTAATGCGTTTAAACATTTTCCAATGAGGACGGCCCTCAGGTTATGTTTTTTTATATATAAAGTGGGCCATTCAAGGTATAATGTACAGATACTTTCTCTTTGCTTCAAACCAACCTCATTTTATTCATCACAAACACTGAAGATAATGAAGTTCTATTTGCAAAATAGAAAACTGATGCATATGTAATATGCATCAGTGGAATATTAGTGGAAAGCTGTTTTCTTTCCATCATGAAAGGTCTAATAGATGGAAGGCAGAACGGAGCGATCCAACATTTGTATCATCCAAACTATGTCTTACTTCTCTCTGTCATTCAAATTTCTTTTTTATGTGAAATCATTTTGATCAATTTCTTTCAGAGAAAAGGATGATAAAAGAAATGACATTGTGTTACATGTTGCATTTGATTATGCTTTTATTTCTTCTGAGCTCCTTCACACTGAATGAAGATCTAAACACAGAATCTTCAACCAATTATAATGTGATTGGAATGCATTTTATTAAAACTGCAAGTGTTGCTGAAATCCTGACCTGGTCACGCTGCTACCACTACAACCTTGTTGTCATAAGTCAACAAAAACCTAATATATTCCTAATAACATCACGAAGGACCTCCTCTGGTGCAGATCATCCAATACTCTGGATGTTTTTTATGCCCTATGTCAGAGTCTTCATTCAGTTTGTCAAAACTGTAGCTTTCTATGCTAATTCCTCTTTAATAACTATAAAGATATGTTTTTTTCTTTTCGGTGACAGCCTTAGCTTTCACTGAAACCAAACGTTTGCTCACTGCTAATCTTTTTCTCAAAGAAACCAAATACTACAAGACCAGGAGCAAAATGTTTTCTTACGGAAGAACTAAAGTTAATGCTGCTGAGCTGCTCATTGATGTGTTTCTGCTGAAACCAGTTCAAGCTAATAGAATTAAAAAGCTGCTTCATAAATATTTAAATCGTAATTATGATCAAAAATTCGTAGTCTGAAATGAAAAGCGATCAGACCTTAGACATGGATTATTGTCCGTCCATCCATGTATGTATTCTGGAAGGATCGCACTTTCAATCCCCCTGAATAAAAAGGAAAAACTTTGGATCAGAAGAAAAGTGGCGTTAATATTTGCGGTCCCATATCATTACCCAGACAGATCTGCTAAGTGGGCGTTCTGGGTTCTGTGGGAGTATTTTGTACCTGGGTGGCTTTTAATGGTTATCCAATCCTTAAAGACCCAAAGTTGTGACAAAATTCCTGGCTCATAGCTGAACTTGTGCCCAGTATGTGTTGGACTCTGACCATGTTGATGTTTGTGGCACTCATGGACAGGATCTCAGGAGAATTTCTGGTTTATTTTTATGAACTACATCGTTCTTTTGGCTTCTTTTAGGCCATAATAAGGTTCAATACTGAGTGTGGAGGTTCCGCTTCTGTAAATCAGCGATCATGGGTCACTCACTGCCTCAACCTGCGACTAGTTTAAGTGTCTAGACTCACCAAGATATGCTTTTTATTAAAAATTTCTTACTGTGTATAGAGTATCGGATACATAACTTTTTATGACTCTGTTTTGTTCCCACTGAAATCTCCTGAAAGGCTTCAGTCAAATCTTCCTGCAGCTGATGATGGATGTTAATTATAGCAGCTGATGAGGGATGAAGAGCTCTGACAGAAAATCATCAGGAGGGAGCAACCACTTGGAGAGATTAATGACCTCTGCACCACTCTTGTTGGCACCCCTTGCAAAGATGTTTAAAAAAAACACATTTATATTTAGCAGCATCATCTCATCATCTGAAATCCAACTTTTGCATGAAAATGATGTGTTTATTTTCCTTACTATTGAGTGATGGTAAAGGCATCAACAAGAGATTTATGTTGCATGGTTGTTTCCTAAAGTCCACTACATGTTTTACTCCCTGTAAACTATGAAAACGAACACTCAGACTTTGAAGTGAAACAAGCGATAATATGTGGAAAGGCATCTCATGACTAAGGTGGAACATGCATCTGGAAACCTTTTCCAGATGTGCTAATTTTATTAAATCTGCTGCCCTCTACCAGGAATTAAACACTGGATCATCATTGGGTCTTTCTGCCTCATCATTTGAATAATGAGGCCAAATGTAAGACCAAACCAACGTTTGGTTTTACATTGATCACCAGACATATAACCGACTTTGTTCCTGAGCTGAAATGTCATAAGAATAAACCTGCGAATCAATCTAAAGAGTAGGTAAAATGACAAAGAGCTCAAGGAATAGTCAAAGGACTTTCTGTTTGCTAAACCTTAGAAAATTATATAGATGACGCCAAAAACTCGATGTTTCTGTTGGATGTTGAGTCAGATACTTTGTTTAGAGTATCTGAAATTGATCAAGTTGTGCTGTAAGAAACTTAGATCTCTTGTTTAGAATGTGATTGATTTTTGTTTTTTACACATTTTCAGAAAGATTGCAATCATAGTTTAGATAAACCCGACTGGTGTTTAAAATTTTGGTTTTGTTTACACAGACAGATAAAAGAGAATCCATAGAAGCAAAAAAAAAACCTGAGCATGGGAATAAACTTCCTAATTTAGAAGGTACGTGTCAGCTCAGTGTTCCTTAATAATGTAGAACAGCAAATTGGATTTTTCTTGACTTTCACATAATTAGAAGGTTGAGAAGGGAAAGGAGAGCCATATGGCACCATTAATAATTCATGTCCTTTTGATAGAGGTGGCCCTCATCTGATGCCATAATGTGCAATGAGAAATGAACCCGTCCGCGGGTCACAGTCAGCTTGAACCTCCTCGGCCCTCTGTTCTGAAAACCTTCTTTACGAGCGACTGTGTTAACTGTTTGGCTTAGTTCTGTTTGCTTCTGCAGGTCGTAACCGAGGCATTAATCCTGAATCACAACATCTGTTTGATTGATGCCATCACGTAAGAAACCTACTGAGACCAGTGACTGCTTTATGCTGCATAAAAAGCGAGAGTGCCATCCATCAAACCAGCTCACTAATTTCCCACCGGATGTAATAAGGCCAATTTTATGAACGTAACAGCTTTTCTGTCTCATTTTCTTTTACTGTGTTCTCTTCAATCTCTGTCGTTAGTTTTTCACGCAAAGACTTGCATCCCGTGGGACAGACCAGCATTTATCTAACACATGGAAATCAGGTAAAAGGTTAAAAGTTAGGCATTTTGAGTCTGTTAGGGACAAAAGTTAAAGTGTTTATCCTTTTCTGAAATTCCCCTGCTGGATAATAAACTCTCCTGTCTGGTGGGAAATGATACAAGCTTCTCCCTTGTCAAAATGCTAACAGGTTGACTTTTTCCAGCCTTTTTATGGCAAATGCTTTTAGGATACATGGAGGTGTAAAGCGTGCATGACAGCATTGATGGATCAGATGTTTGTGTTAGCCTGTAGATGGATTAGTTACATGATAAGTTGTAAGCTCTGAGGCAACACAAAGACTAAACCAGTAATGCATGTAAATGTGTCTCACAGAAGTGACATGAACATAACGAGACGCTAAAGGATGTTAATCAGGGTATCGATGATGGGGAACTTTGGTGATGAAGAGCGCTGTGGGGAAATGAACAAATGTGATGCTGTACACCAATCCAGACTTTCTGCTGCAGAGGAATCAAACAAAATCCATGCATGTGAGACTCTGGTTTCTAAAGACAGCAGGCAACTTAAAGAAATGTTTTTGTATATTTGTTAAAAAAAAGGAAGGTAGACAGATAATCTACTTTCTCCTGGAGGTCTTAATACTGCTTGGTCAGAAACAACCAATCAGAGTCAGGAGGAGGGACTTAGCACCGTCAATCATACTCATGTATATGCTGCTCAAAATTGATGGTTTGTTACATCTGTGCAAATGGTGGAAAAGCAAAAAAACGTTTTATCCGTCGTCATTGGTGACCAGTGTGTACAGTGGTCAGACCTTCTTCCTGGCTCTGATTGGCTGTTTTGGCTGTTAGATATTAAATCAGAAATAAATAAAACAAACGCTGTTTCAGGCAAACAAAAATTAACAAACAATGTTTCTTTTTTAAGATAATGAGAAACAGAATCTAATTTTCTGCAAATTCAGAAATCTTGTTCACACACCTTTTCAGCTCTGGTTACACATTTTAATGGCCACTTCAAAACTTTTACTTTGTGGCCTTCATTTGACTTTACACCTGGCGGATGTCTTGATATTTTGTATTTCCATTTCCACATAATATTCTTTCCCCATATTGCCATCTATTTTGTAAAGTGCACCAGTCCGTCCTGCAGCACAACACCTACTCAACATGAAGCTCTCAGCTCCTTCATTCACAGTGAGGAAGGCGTTCTCAGGCCTGAGAGCTTCTTACATTTTCCTCCAGAAATAACAAGTTTCAATGGTAAGTAAGAGTGAAAGTCTTATTTTTTTCTGATCGAATTTACAAACTTTAATCTGGCTTGATTTTAAAAAGTTGGCTAGCTGAGGCTGGCTTTAAAAGAAAATCCCATTCAGTAGACCAACAGCAGATACCAGAGTTTGAGTTCAGCCAGAAACTCCTGAAACGAATGATTTAACAATATCTTGATTGGCACCCAAATCTACTTGGATCAGAACGTCCCATCTTCATTTAACACACCTACATAGCTGTTGTAAGGTGGTATGATTTGGAACAGGGACTGAAAACATAACATTTTTCTGGTTGTTCTGTAACAGCGCTGAGTTGGACATCTCCCGAGGTGTTTCTGTCAGTTGGACAAAAGCTTGTTCTGTTTCTGCTTTGTTGCTTCACCACAGCCTTTCCACATAGTCAGGACTGAATCCATACAAAGCAGGAAGCAGAGAAAAGTAGGAACTGAGTTTCAGGTGATGAAAAGAGAAGAAACTGACAGAAAAGGGTTTTGCAGCTTATCCAGCGATGCTGATCTGAAGGCGAGTCAGAGCACCAGTAAGTACTTCAACAACCTCCATATTGACATGTCCAGGAAAAGGGACAAGAGAAACACACCAGTTGCGTTCCACCAATGTAAAGACAAAAAAGATCAAGCAGTTGCTCAATGGTCTCCATTCCTCTTTTAAGATGAAGGTAAAGTTTTCATTTGAGCAATTTCCAGTTTGCCGGACCTGCCCTCCATCTCAAAGTGTTCACAGCGGGTCCGAGTCTCTGGTTGCTCCTCCCAATTTACACTCAAAAATCTCTGATTTTCTGCTTTGACTTTTGGTTCAGACTGTTTGCTCTTGTTTAAAATGTTGAATTCTGTGTTTGAGTTTAATTATAGAAAAAATATTTGCTGCCTGAAATCTTTTCTGCTTTCAGGTTCTATGTCCACCAGCCAATTATAAGATGAAAGAGGGAAATATAACACAAGACAAGCAACGAATAAAAGGAGAAAGTACAAAGAACCATGCAGAGAAACTAATTTATTAACTGTAAAGTAAGAAATAATGAGAAATTATTCTTTCTTCTCAGCTCTTTTGCTGTTTATTCATCTTTTACAGATGCAGAATTATTTTCTACATTCAGTTCCTTCAATTATATCACTGAGATGATCAGTAGATCATCTTAAAAAGCTTCAAAGTTTTCCCAAGCCTCGTCCGCTGAAGGTCTCCTTAAAAGCAGAATAAGCATCACTGATGACGCCGTGCATCAACACATATCTTTATGATCTACAGTTGTATCTTTGAGTTCATGCTGACCCACTCATTCCAGAAAGTCCAATACTTTCAAACTTTAAGCTTCAATAATTTGTTGTTGCATATGGGATGAAATGGAAACACAGCTGCTGATGCACATCGGCATCATTTTTTTCTTTTTGTTTTTACCAAAAGCAGCCAGAACAAACGGAGGAACATCACTTCTGAACTGAAAGTGAAGGTCACACAGATGATTTTTATAAGCTATTAAGATTTTATGGCTGATAGAAGTCTTCCCAGGAGATTACAGAGGATTCCAGCGGGACCTTTTGGAGCCGGCTGATTGCTATCTCGACCTCGGAGCGCTCAGAGCTCCCATTACGTCTGCGCCTGGATCAAATAAAGTTTACACTTCATTTTTAACTTTGCTACAGAGTTGGATGTTGGCCAGAGAAAAACAAGGCTTGATGAGCTGGAGGGGCTCGAAGCTGAAGAGATGCTGATTTATGTCCAGTTCATCACAGGCTATCTGCTTCTACTCTATACAGAGGAATGTTATAAATGCTTAAAAACACACACATAACAATATTAATGCACACTACGATTGATCTCTGAAGGTTTGTAAAATACTTTCTTCATGTTGTAAGGTAATATTTTGGGATCTGAAATTCAAGAATTAGATACATTTTAACAGATGACATCATGTTGATTTCTGATAAAGACAAAGAAGTCTGGATAAATACGAGAGCTCCATCTTTCACATCATATTCAGAAACATCTGGAAATTGAATCTATATGCATAAAGTTCAAATGTTTGTCTCAAGTAGTTCCTGTTGCATTTAAATTATGTTAATCTGTCAAAATCACTTAAATTATTTTGATCACAAATTTTAAACTAACAAATTTCAGGACTATAATTATGTTTGTTGACATTTTTTTGCACACAAACAAGGACTTTCACTTTGATGGAGGTGAGGATATGAATTTGAGGTAAATTATGTTTTTCAGCTTGTCTCACCTTTAAAGCATGAACATACTCCACTAGATAAATGTATCTGATTACTTGAGGTAATATTAACAGAAACAAAGGACAATAAACTGATCTTATTTTATTTTCTACCTTGCGTAGAACAGGAGTTGCCTTCTGCTGAGTACTCTACATCACACTCCTAATAAGAGACTAATTTTACCTAATGAACTGTCAGAACTGTATGAATTTATGAATGCCTGACTATTTTCCAGCTGAGTAATCCCCTCAGACGCAGTCAGAGCATCTAATGATTGTCTGTCTGATTTAGAGCAGAACAACCCATTGGCCTCCTTTCTGAAACAGCAAACTTCCAGCTGCAGCTCCGTGGGCTGAAGCTACGCCGATGTGCTCATATTCAGCTGAAACTGTAAAATATCACTGCAAATGGGTGTAAAATCTAATCCTAGGATTTATATCCCCTGTCTCTGTGAAAACCCACACATCCTCCAATACCCAGAGGAGCCATCCTGATCTCTGCGCGCATTCCTGCAGTGCAACATCCGGGTCCTGTGATTGGTGCGTTTGCTAATCAATAGTGGCAGTCTGATTACACAGATGGTCTTTGGAACAAGAAATCACAGAGGAACCTTGGAGTCACCTTACACCACATGAGCCAGGTGTCGGTTTGGATGTTTCCATGTCCACCTACACATGCACCTGAGATAATCACTTTAGGGAGCGGAGGAGGGAGGGAAACATTGTTCAGCCTCTTTTATTAGAGGCCGAGTCCGTGACTCAACAGTCTATTTCTGGCCCTAGAGAGTTTAATGAGTTTGGGGTCTCACAGCAAACTGATATGACTTTAATTGTAAGTGACATTTTCTTCGTGTGTAGATTAGATTTGCTCAAGGTGATGCAACACTCGGTAAGAGTGTTCATGGCAGCTGGACGGCTGCAAGAAGAATTCACTGACGATAAAAGATTTTTTCAACAAAGTGAAAGATGTCACAACCTTACAAGAATCGAGAGACACCACAGACCTTTTCTACATTTCAACGCCTCGGTGCTGTTTTTCTTTTTCCGTTTCTGGAAATAACCATCCATTTATCCATCCATCCAAGTCAAACAAGCAATGTGGACATCATCGTCTATCTGCCATCCATCTCTCTTCTCCATTTCAATGAAGCTTATGTCAGCTGCTTATATCTGGGTTCTTGTTTTTTAAGTCATGATCTATACCTTATGACCTTAGGTGAAGGTTTGAATGTAGAAAAACACAATATTTTCTTATCCAAAAACAGACTCACAATCATTTCAAAACAAGTATCATTTTAAGATTATTTTGCCAATTTATTTTAAATTATGAGTGCTAAAATGTGAGCAGACAATTCAAAGATAATTACTGACTAATTCCCTGTTTTATGACAGCAGCAGGCACAGACATCTTATAAAATTGCAATAAGATTAATGCAACAAAGAGGAAATCCTCATGAACCAGTGAGTTTAATTTTTATTAACTTACAAGGGGTGAAATACACAAGCAAAAAGTTTGAACAAAAACCCAGAAATGAGGATGCAAAGCTTTGATATTCAGTGCCCAACTCCAGTTTTAGGACCATTATTTCTTACAAATTTCATTCTTATCAAAGTTTTTCTTTCAACGTTGTAAAGTTGTAATGATCTCCTGACAGCAGCATGATGGTAGACCAAACACCCAGTGAAGTTCAGAAATCTTTTTCCATCTTGTGAAATAATGTTTCTTTACTTTTCTTTTTCTGAACTGATAAATGTTTGATCACTCTTATTAACCCGCCTTTAAATTATTCTACAACTTCACACCAGTTAGAGATATCAAAAATCTATTTCTCTTTCAATTTGTATCATATTGGAAATTCACATAAATGTGTTGGACAAATATTTGGTTTTCATGTTGTAGACTAATACCAGAATACTTTATTAAGAGACTCGTTTTGTAGAATCTGAATGGCATTAGCTTTAAACTCCATTTATATTTAATGGAGTTACCAGAAACTTTGAATTTCATGTTACGTGTCTTCAAAACAGACAAGTTCAGGATGTTATGTAGCCCTAAAAGTAACTTTCAAGAAATGTTGCACATGTTGTGGTTGACTATCAAAAAATGTAAAAGTGTCACATATATTTGGTGAGGAAATAAGTCACGAAAAGTACAAATATTGGTAAAACAATGCATTTCTAGTTTGAGAAACTTTATGCTAACAAACGACACTTGCAACCACCTTGGTGACATCAGCTCTGCTTTATCTGTGTTGTGTTATTGTCCCTCAGCCCTAATTTTCCTTTTTCTCTTTGCTCCTAGATCTTAACTGCTATACAATCTGTGGAAAAAATCTTTTTAAATAGAGAGATGGTGTTTGGAGGAAAAGAAAAAATCCATTCTCTTGCTTTCACAAAGCTAAACCTAATTTCTAGCATCAAGCATCTATGACGAAAGTAAGAGGGCTCTCCCCATCCTATTTCTCTGTACTCATAAGCAGTCACATTTCCATTCCAAAAAGAAAAAAAAAAAACATTTTTCTTTTGTGAAAAAAACAATCCATTTCTGTCTTCAACAATAGATAGCTGCACTCTGCGGGTCCACTCATTACCCACATTTCCATTCTACAGGGTGTGGCTGAAAAGATTCCTGCATCAGAAAACTGCATTTTGAAATTGTCTCCTTTAAGAAAGGCGGGTTGTAATTTATTTATGTTTTATAATACTTGAAAAAAACATAAGTTTTCTGATGCTTTGATATTTACTCTTTAATTTTCAATCTCCTGCTGTGAAAGTTTTTGTAGCACACTTGTAGAACATCACATAGATGCAAATGGTGTAACCCATGAGGATCAGCAGCATGGTAGTGTGCAAACAGATTTAATGACCAGTCCTCCTTAAATCTCTGAAGTGTCTGAGCTGAGGTCAGGCTCTCTGAAAAATATCCCATCAAGCTGTCTTCTGCTGCTCCATCAATGCCAACTCTCCAGGGTGGAGTCACATCAGCAAGGTGAGACCACCGGAGCGATTCACCCTGCGTGCTGAAGAGTCGTCTGCCTCCATTTAGCAGTTTGTCCCTCAGCTCAGCAAAGCATCTGTCTGGATCAATGAGGCCAATAACCACAGGCTCCAGACAGCTCGCCTGTCTGCTGCGGTGTTGTCTCTGACATCCACTCAGCTTCATCGTCTGAAGTTACAGCTGCCGAGAGCTCCCACTCAGCAGCGGGTCAGCCTGCACACATCATTATTCTGGACCCAACACGCCTCCTCACAGGATATTTAGTAAACATACACCTACCCACTAAAGAAGGTCAAAAACGTGTGCGTTTGTGTGTTGGCAGGGATAGAATGGTGACTTCACACACCGTGTGTAACACAGATAATTAAAGCCGCTTCAACGCAGCATAACGTGGCGGATTTGGTCTTTACTTCAAACGTAGACTTTGCAAACTAACAAATTCCCCTCAGGTGTCCTCCTCAGAGACGTTGACCAGTGAAGTGAAATCTGTTTCATCTCTGTGTTAGTTCTCAAATAAAAAGAAAAACCCAGAGTCATTAAAAAAGGCACAGAAAAGTACACTGTTCATTTAGATCAGAAGATCATGAGATCAAAAGAATCAAGATTTCAGATAAGAGCTCCTTAAGCTGAAGAGGACTTCAGTCTCCTCTCAAAAAGAAGAAATGGATAAGTTCAGGAGTACGTTTACATTTATGTTAACTGTTAGTCAGGTATGCTTTTATTCTGTTTTTTTTTATAACTTTTAGATTTATGGTGATACACTATAGAAATAATAGAGAAGTAGAAGGTATAGAAAATGCAAAATATTAAAAGATGCAGACTCATTTGAAAAAGGCCTTGTGCAGATAAGTAAAACAAAGCCTTAGTGTTGACAAAAGGACAAGAAACAGGCTGTAAAATGTGAATGAGAGCACATTCTGTCCAAACCCTTGTCAGAGCAGAAGTATTTTATTTATTTATTGGTTTGAGAAACAAGAATACAATACTTTTGGTGATGTGCGGTTGGGGGAGGCAGGTGAGGCAGAGCCTCATCTGTCATCTTGGGAAAATAATATATAATCAAAAAATAATTTATATTGCTTTTTTCACCCTGTGATTTGTACTATAAAGTACCTATTTTTTTTTATTTAGCTTAACAAATTCTGATGATTTTTTTCTTCAAAATTGCTGGATTTTCACATTTTCCCATTCAAACGCTCAGAAGCGAAGCCTGTGAGGCAGCAGGGAGCTGAGCCTCACCTGGGATTAAAATGGCTAGAAAACATTTCATGTCTGAACTGATTTTCCATAATTTAGCTCATGTATATAATGATTTTTGTCACCAACTGTCTGTGAAACATGTTTCTTGTGCTGAGGAGCGACCATAAATGGCAGAGAACAGATTCGAGGTGAGGCAGGCAGTTCTCTTTCCTCATGGCAGGGGGCGCTCGTGATCCCAGACACTGTGACTCCACAACTGCAGAGTAAGAGAACCAGTAAAGCCATACAGTAAAGTCAAGTGCAGCGCTATAATTCTCCTCTTATCACATATTAATAGTCGCAAAATAAACAATTAGCCTAAAACCATACTTTGAAATAAAGGTAAATGTGTACGTCCATAATGTTGGTATTATTTTGTGCATCTGTTTTGTTAGCTGGTGGCTAAAACATTTTTGTGAATGCTGAGTCTGGTCATTCTTACTATTACCAAGGAAGAAAGGGAGAACCCTCTGCATTTTATTTGTGTATAATTGTCTGGTCTTGGGGTCCAATATGAAAGGAGTTTCCACCACAAGGCAGTCGTGACACTGCTCAGGATGATCTGATTACTGAGAATAGCTGCTAGGAGATTAGCTTTGCAATGAATAAAGACACTGAGGGGGTTTTCAAAGCCATGAAACAGGTGGTGAGTGAACATTAAACAATGAAAAGGAGCTCAAATTCAAGTATAGAGTCCAATCCAAATTAGGCTTGAAAAGAGGAGGGAGCATTTATTAGCTTAGCCTAGCTGGGAGATATAAATGAAGGATTATATAAAGCTCAAAAATATTCAATTATAGCTCATGTATTCAGGTAAAGTAGTGAAATGAGTGGTGAATGTTCTCCTGGTTGTTTTTCACTTTGATTTTAGTGGACAGTTAAGATTAAATAAGTACTAACAGGTACTATAAATCACATGGCCATGAATTTTACTTTAATATATATACATGAATGTAGCAAAAACTTTGACATTGTTTTGAGTGAGTAATGATGCATTTCTCAAAGCACTCTTCCATGAGTGCAGAGTAAAATGAAAGAAACAAACTCAGAGCTGAAAGTAGTGATTCTGCTGAGCCATATAGCTCTGGACATCTGGTGTAAAAGAAGATCAATAAGTGTGTTCTCTGGTTGGCCCTGTCCCACAGCAATTACCTCTTTCACACACAGTGACACCCACACCACTGTTTGGGTCGAAGTACATTTGACCCACAACCCCGTAAAGTCAAATTAAAAAGACTCCAATCCCAGCCAGTGGAACACACTCGGCAAACGCAAACACTTACAAGACCGCACAAAGAGAGGTTCTTCTGTGAGCCACTGAGTCAATTACTCAATGTAATAAATCATGTATATCAAGGAGCATTACTGTGTTGTTTGTTTCAGTAACGGATGGATTTAATTCAAGTTCAGGGTCCCAGTGTAGTTGGGAAGCAGAGCTGAAAATACTGAGTTTGAATCTGGCTTCTTCACCAACACATTTACTGGTGTCATGACCTGCAAAGACACTTTGGAAATTGTAGTTGCCTTAACGTAAAAGTCTGGTTCTCTCTTTCCCCTGCTATGACTTGTCCAAAAATAATAGAAAAGAAATGTACCATAAAAGAAAAATAAAAAGATTAAAAGAAAAAACTTAACTTTAAAATTTGTCCTCTCAAAACCTGTTTGCATTTGAATAAACGGTGCTAATGTTAAAGAGGAGGGCAGACGTTTAAAACAGACGGGGAAAATATCCCATGAGGTGGAAATTTAGCTTGTGATGATTTATTCCATCTTTATTTCTTTACTTCCGACTCATTTCGATTTCTGCTTGCTGGTTTTAGGGATGAGTTCTGCTAAATGTGAAAAAGGAGAACAAGATGAAGATTTTGAGCTTCATCTGAGAGCCATAATCTTCTGGGTTAATACGACTGTGTTCGGCAGAATAAATGCAGATCTATTAACACAGAGTTCCTGCTGTGATAATAAGTGCAAACCTGCGTGTAATAATCTCCTGTAAAATGAGGCCTTTAAGTGTGAGTGTGTGCGTGTGTGTGCGAGCGAGAACGTGTGTTTTTGAGGACAGGTTGTGCTCTGCTCATCCATCATCCTTTTAAAAGCCATTACTACATGTCACTGTAACCTCCTGGGAGCGTGGAGGATGGTGCAGACAGACACTCAAGGATGAACAACCAACTCCACAATAACATGTGTGCGTGTTATCATGTCATCTGCACACCACAAGTCTGTGTGTGTCTCTTCGGCTGCGCTTGTTCTCTCCGCTGAAACATCTCTGTTTCCTGGGTGACGGGAGCTCTTGCTGCAGGAGAAAATGTGACTAATGAAGAGTTTAAAAAAACAGCACATCGGATGATGTTCATCCATGGACACTTAACGTGTCTCTCTTGGTGAGCTGCTAATTTTAGGTCTTTCATAAAAAACACTATTTTTAACTATTATATTATGTTTTGATCAAATAAATTTATAATGCCTGGATTCTGACAAGAAATCTGAAAATAACAGTTGCACCAAAAAAGGCTCGTCATCGTGTTGCATTTTATTTCTGCTTCTACATGTTCAGTAGTGAAAATGCAAGAACACAGAGATGCTGGGGAAGTTATTATTTCAATGATTCAGTTCAAACTGGGAAGCTCAGACACAGATTCACTGCACACAGAGCTACATATTTCAAATGTTTATTTCTATATGGCTGAAGGCTAATAAAAAATCACAACTTGCATGCTCTATGATACGAGCTGCTTCTATTGCATTCCTTGTGAATCAGAGACTTTAGAAGTGTCTTGCCCAGACTACAAAAAAAGGACTGACCTTCTGCTCAGTAGTTTAAAGTCCACTTTTCACATGAAAATACATTCTTTATTTAATTTAAGGTTAGATTCATGGCATATACTGGTGTTGGTCTGCTGTGTTTTATCCAGTCCAGCGTCACGCTGCATCTTTGAGTCAAATTTAAAGTATTGTGGAGATGCTAATTTAATTTTCCAGCTGGATTTGGCACCTGCTCACACTTCCAGAGGTACAAAGCTGGTTCAATGATCATGACATTACTGTACTTCACTGGTCATCTGATTAAAACTTCAAACAAAGCTATTCCTAAAAAGAAGATGAGTCCCCAAACCCAATTTTGCAGAAATAAATCACAGCCTCTATAAAAAGCAACCTGGACTTCAGCAGCTTCACAAGCTAATCTTTTCTTAATGCCGCATATGCAGTAGATCAAACATTCATAACGGGATCTTGACTATGTTTTAACTGCATACTGTATATTGTGCATTGACTAAATCAACAAATATTTTTTTTGTTTAATAATATTTAAGGGAAACTGAAAAACAAGCATTCAAAATTAATCAAATTAACACTGGAAACATGTCACTTGGTGTCCAATAAATCGATAGAATAAATGAGTTTCACTTTTTTAAAATGATTAAACTACAATTTTGTGTGTTAATTGTCATATGCCTGTAAATAAATACTGAAAGCACAGAGCCGATCTGATCTGAGGTATTTTCTCTTCACTGCAGATGTGTGAAAATTCTGTCTTCCTGGCTCTGATTTGTGCAGCCCCTTCAAGACCTTCACCATCATTAAAAATAATGTGGAATTACAGTATGTGCTGGATTGGGATCAGATGCTGAAGTTTGTTGCGCTTCTGTTTGTAGCTCCAATAGTCTCAAGGCCAGAAGGTTTATTTACCACCTAAAAAGTTGAAGCTGCTGGTTTTGGCTATTCGCCTGTTTTGATCCATGAATATTCACAACAATTGGTTAACAAATCAGTGGAGAGAGTTTTAATCTGGACAGTTGTCTGCGCAGAGCTATTTTTTTGTTTTGCAGAAGCAGCAGAAATGAAATGTTTCTTTTGTTTGTTTGACTGTGATGGGAAGACAGAATCTCAGGATGTTTTCTTGAGCTTCAAGCGCTTTATGATGGTTTTCATGTCACTTTTTTAATCTTCTGAGAAGTGATGAGAGCATGTTTTCTGTGTTTACTGTGATCAACAGAAGTAAACATCTTATCTTTTTTTCCCACAGAAAGGGAATGACAGCCAGTAAACTGCCCGATGCAGCAGAGATCAATGAAACTGTCAACAAAAGCAACATTTTAAATGACTGTTCTTGCAACATTGGGAGCTTGGAGTGTCAGTGCAGTCTGGGGTTACAGAAAATGAAGAAAACAAGAGATTTTTCTTATTGTTTCAAATTTTTGTGCTTGTTTGTGCACAACCGTGCAATTCTTGAGGCGAAGCACCGCAGTGGAAGCCTGCGGCTGTGACCCAGAACTGAAATAAAGAGATTGCTTTATCTGCAACAATCAATATTGTTTCTTTGTGACAGCGTGCTGGCAGTCTGTAACATTCAGCTTTACATAAATGTGGGTTCTGTGCTCAGAAAACAAAGAGCTGAGATAAAGAAGATGCGGCTGCATGTAGGAGTGACCCCTGAAGCAAAAAGCAACAAATGCAGCACGCATTCAACAGCTGGATTTGTGATCTAAATGCTTCCCAAATCTGAAATATCATGAAAGCCGAGATGAGAGATTCTGCTCATTGTTAGATCTGTTAGAGAAAAGGGGAACACGTTACGTAATGTGAGAAGTTACAGTTCAGACCAAGAGGGGGGAAAAAAATATTGAGCAAAAAAACGTTAATTTTTTAAACTTTACTCTATATGTTGCATAACATTTTTTCTCACACCCATATCATTCCCAGAGGTTGACAACTTCCTGCAGAGTCAGAGGTTACAGACCACCAAACTTCTTGGGACCTTCAGATTATCTCTCACACGTTGTGTAACGTTTCATAAAAACCTTACGTTCCCACTTAGGAACGTAAGGTTTCCATCTGTTGCTAGGAGAAAAGAACATCCCTGACTGAATTTAGTCAATTGTGTAGTTTATGGTGTGCTGCTGTTTTCAGAAAGCAAATCATTTTTGAACAATGTGGACAATTTCATCTAGGATCAGGTCGGAATTGCCCTCTTGAAAAGTAAGACATACAAAACAAATGGTGCAGGATTGAAAAAAAATGCACTTTTGCCTACCTGCTTTTCAAACAAACAGTTTTCTATAATATATATTATAGTATTTTAATTTTGAATGTGGAATATGCTTGTAATAAATAAGTTGACACTTCAGTACCAATATGCAATACATAGCAGTTTGCAAAGCAAACTCATCAGCATGAAATGTTTTCATCTTCAGCATAAAGATGCTGATGAGCAACGGCTGTGTGGAAGAGCTTGAAGGCTCAACAACAACTTCTGACCTCAATATGACTAAACATTTGTATTTGTGTGTCCAACATCAGTGTCTGACCACACAAATGATCTGGAAGATGACCAAACACAAAACTAAACAAGTTAAAAATATGTGACCTTTCAGTGAAGATTTGAGTTACATCTGGTACACAAAAAAGATAAACTCATATGGTTTTATTCCTTTTTTATTTGTCAATGAAAATTCTTTTTCTCGTAGTTCCAGTGATCCATTGTGACTTTTTATTTCCTTTTCTTATTATTATTTACATCAGAAATTTAAAAAAAAAGTTGATGAAAGCTATTTAGAAAATGTTTCATCAAAACATGAACACCGCACCATCGAGAGAGCTGCTGCTGAACATCAAGCCAACAAAACCGGATCTTTCCACCAGTTTCAAACTGAATTCATTCGGCCCTTTCCTTTGATAGCAGATTGCAATGAAACACGCAAAACACAAAAAGATAAATCTCCAGAGCCTCTCAAGTTTTCATTTCATGTTTCTTATTTCTTGTTAGTTTTATAGTTAAATTAGATTCCATGTCATGTTAGTGTAATGTTACAACCCTCCCAAATGGGGGAAGAGCCAAAAGTGCTTTTACAGGACTGATGTGTGCAGCGCATCATGCAGGCGGTTTATTCTCTGGATGATAATCAGGTCATGTTTGGATCTCTTCAAATGACAGAACCTTTCATTTCTCGTCTCGTGTCACTGCATCATTTCCCACAATCACAGTGACACCCAGGAGACACCCAGTAAAAATCCTCCGTACTGAAGGAATGAATGAGAGCAGCCAGGGGAGCTTTTCAGCATCTCAATTATAACAGAGGTCTGGCGGTGCCAGAATAAATGACTGGGAGGTTTATCTGAGCACGCATGTTAAATTAAAGCCGGTGTTCCATTAAAAATCTGATTTGCTGCTGTAATTGTGAGGGCTGGTGAGTGACTGGCTCCATTAACTGTGTGAAATGATCAAAGTGTGGACACTGGAGTCAGAGGTGATGATCACATTATGGCTCTGATTGCTTTCTGTTGTCCTTCAGTATTAAACCAGTGAGACTCCTGACTGCTACTCATAATAAGTGTTTTCATTAACATTACACAAACAAAAGGGTCAAAAGGGCATGGATTCGTTTGAATATCTTTCAAAGTGTTTATCAGAGCAGTTTTGATTGAATGGCTCGTTCAGTCATAGTTGGAATAACAGGTTGTTTTTTTTATGAACTTGAAAGTCTTGAAGCTTTATTGCTGAACATGACACATAAATGAAGTTTAAACCTAATTGTCACTCATTGTTGGTCCTGACCCTGCGTTCAGCATGTATTAATACTACCACGATTTAATTTTGGATAAGAAATTGTCAATGGAAGCACATTGACAATTTCAATGTCAATGAAATTGACTGACCTGCTTCAACATCAGCCAGTTGAAGCAGGCTGATGCTACAACTGTTTACACACAATGAATCCACAAAGATTTTGCAGTAAATGATGCAAAATCTTTTTTTTTTCTTTTCTTGTAACTATATTTATTCTTATTCAGTGGAAACACTTTTTCCATCCCACCCTTCTTCCCCATATATCTCTCACTTTGTGTGTATTTATACTCCTACACAGTCATTTAGCAGATAATAATTATATCTTTCAGCAAAAAATAATGTCTGTGCACATAAGTCTCCTTGAAGAAATTACACAACATGCAACTCCAATGGGCTCAACCTGATTTTCTATAACTTTTGAGATTATTTCCATAATGCATTTCCAAAATTGTTCCATGATTGGGAAACTCCACATCATGTGTAAACGATCATCATCACCTTACTGGTTTTCGGGGTGATGCAAAAACTTTGTTCTGTTTGAAAGTCTGTGGTAAAACAGTTTTACCTGTGCTGATCCTTCAGTCATTGCTGTTTCAGTGAAGTGTGCAGCATCTTCAAGGCTCATTTCCTCATTGTTAGTCTGACTCTGCTGCTTCCTGCTGATTGATATTACCAGCAGCTGTTGATGTTTCCATTCTCTCAACCCACTGAAGACTTAAACACACCATAGATGCAGTTTGCATATATAATCTTGGTATTTGTTGTTCAGAGGTTATGCTTCGAGAATCTCATGAATACATGAATGGCACCTGGATTTATTCAAACACATTCATAGGAGTATCAAAGCAAACTGGAAAATCTGTTTCTAAGGAACTTAAGAACCTAAAGGATTTCATGGGACAAATTAAAGAATACTACAGAAGTACGGGTGGAATATGTGATACTTTCAGGGTACATACAAGAGTTACTACAGGTTACTTTCAGGGATTCCATGTGGTTAATACATAGAAGTACTTTTTGAAAGTACTTCTATGTATGTATTTCATTTTTAGATAATATTTGTTTATTGGTTTTGCATTAGCCTAATTTTTGGAGGAAATCCAGTCGTTGTTTACCAGAAGCTTTTACGCCTAATTTGACTCCTTTTTTAACTCAGAAGAATAACTATCCTGACTTGAACTCTTTCAATAAAGTTTTGAGTGAGGGAACGAATACTCAGAGTATATTTGGTTTCATGTTAGAGTTCCCAAATGAGTTGGTGCACAGGTCTAAATGTGAGCTCACATTCTGTAGTAAATAGTTGGTTTTACACATCATCTTTGAATTAATAACTAAGGCAGTCCTGGACTAATGTGCATTCATTAATCTGTTCAAAGTGCTCATTGAGGAGCTAATGTTTCCTCCTCCTTCTCATCAGGATCAACATTAACTGTGAGATTAGAGGAGGCAGGATTATTGATTACCGCTCCGGCTGCAGGAACAGTGTGTGAAGGTTTTCCTGGATGGTAGTGAAGTTTTAATGAAATCCAGCTCTTGTAGAGGAATTTACTCTTCTATTTTAGATTATTGGACATCTCTCCTGACATGTGCCATATACATGCACAAGTAGCTTTGTTAAAGAAAAACAAAAAGGATTCTTAAAAAAATTATAAAATGCTTTTTCCACTGTGGCTTCATCTGCAGTAATAAAGGTGTTGCTCAGGTTTGTGGTAACTTGGGAGTTTGTCAGAAAAACCATGACTGATAACAAATCTGGTGACTTCTTCTGGTGATATGGTAAACTTTGGAGATATAAAAGCCTTCAACCTCCTTTCTCAATGAGTGATGAATGCCATGGGCCTCTGCACTGTCCCAGAAGCCCAAACCGGTGGCCAAGTCCTTCAGCATTTAGAACAGGAGATGCTTACCCATCTGCAAAAGCAATGACCTTGGGGCCCTCCAGACAGATCCAGAAATGTGTGGATTTCTGTTTCCTCCTTGCTCCAATCTTAAAAAAGCAGAAGACAATGACTGGATGGATTATTAAAAGAGCTTAAATAGATTATGAGGTTTTTTCATGAGCTTTGTTCAGCAGGGAGACCCGAGTGAAAATAAGTCATGCGACATCTTAGTTGCGAAGTATGTTTTTTTTTATCATCTTTTTTTCTTCAGCAGACATACTTTGGTTCCACTGACCCAATAGGAGGCCTTTCCCCTGAGAACAAAGCAGCAGGAAGCTGCACACATGTGGCACATCAGCACAAAGGCGTCTGGAGAGAAGCTGGACGGCTGTTAGCGAGGTGCCGGTGACCTTTTCCTCTCCACCCACCACCGCAGAGGAATTAGCTACAAGATGTGGACAAAGCAAAGAAGAGGTCACTCGCTCCCAGGCTACTGTGGCTTATTAAAATGTGTCAAAGCTGAGGGACTATATATACACACATGGAAAGCTCACAAGATTTATGAATCAGAACAAAGAAACATTGCTATAATTTATTGAATGCTGTTATGTTCTCCAAGGGCAGGGACTCAAATTGAAATGATCTTGACACTTTCACCTCAAATGGCAAACAAAGAGAGTCATGCAAGACAGATATCTTTATCATGATTTATTACAGCTGCAGCCTTCAATAGCTTTTCACACATCTATGTCCTCCTGAACATGTAAATATTAACTGAAATCTGATTCAAGTCAAACTATGCAGCTCATAGAAATGCAGTAACCTCGAGGTTATAAATGGTCTGCGGTTTCTTCTTTGCTGATATGCTACCACCTTATTAACGTTCTGTTTCCTTGCAGCGGGATCCAATCTAAAAGACCTTCAGTGCCAGTGGAGCAGCAGAGAGCATGTTTAAACACAGAAACAAGTTCAGCTTGCAAAATACAGTTGGGATGCCCCCATTCGATTGTAGCAAGAACTGTAATTGAAATGAGGGGGATGATATGATTTTTATTCGTGTTTTAAAATGGACCGATCCAAGTCAGGACCAAAATCCAGTTGAATTGCAGAATCACACATTTATAACGCCAAAGCAAAGTGTATAGACTCCAATATCGTTAGTCTCTAACAGACGGCTGGTATCTTTCAGTTCTGTCAGTGATGAAGAATGAACATCAGAGCAGCCAAAAGCAACCTGAAACTAATTCAACTCTAAATGATGAAATGACATGAACCCAAATAAGTCATCATAATTTAGTGACTCTTACATCCTCTGCTGAAAGGCTCTCCACATCCTGTTCCTGTCTTTTTTATCTTTGTCACTTACTGACAACAAAGAGAAACGGATGTGTCTGTCGGACTCAGTGAATGTTTCCGGAAAAGGACTTCTAATTATAGATAAAATGAGCTCAGTGTTAAACTGGTACACTTCTAATTAATTAATTGCCCACAGAGTTCGTGTGCGGCAGGTCAGCCGAACAAGGCTCACAAAGATAAAGAAGCTATTATTCTTGAAGTATGTACTTGAGCTGAATTAGAACAATTATTTTCTATGGAAAGGAATGCTACAAGATAAATTAATCACGTAACTTTGTTTTAATTCCACCCACAGTTGTAAATCTGAAAGAAATTATACAACACGTGAGGAATAAGATTCAGCTCACCAAAACAAACTGTCAGAAACGTCCCTGAATCCATCGGATTAATAAGAAATGAAGCACAAACAGGATCAGCTTTTACATCTCCTCATTAATATGTTTGTTTGTGAAGAGGTATTTGTTTTATGACTGTAGCAGGATGTAACTACATGTGCAGTGTAAATCAGTTGAATTTAAACCGCTGCTCTTTTAACCTGAGCAAAAAAGATTGAAAATGGAGTCAGTTTTGAGCCAGCAGTTGCATTCCTGAATCATTTGGTGCTCATGCTCAGCAGCACTGGGAATTTTTACATGTCTTCCTTCTGACAGTCGCATAATAAACAAGAACACAGCTATCAGGATGAAAAAGTCAGATTTCTTCCACCACAGTGTGTGCTCAGTGACCCTCAGTAAAGCCTGTCAAACCATTGTTAAGAACTCAAAATGTCAGGTAAATATAATAAATCAGAAGCATCAAACAGCAGGGGGTGCAGAAACTCCTGCAGGGTAGTGTTTTTACGCCTCCAGCCTCAGAAACCTGAGCTGAGCAACAAACCAACAAACAGGGAAATTTGTATGCCGAAATAGAATAATCTTTGCCTTGAAAAAGCATTCTTTTTTTTTTTCTTTCAATTTTAACACCTAGGTGTGAATTGACAATAACCCAAACAATCTAACTACATTGATTGGAAACTCTAAGCAACCCCCCCATGATTCAAGAGCTTGTAAAGGCATTATAAATTTGGATTAAATGGTTTGGACCAAGCTTCACATGTTGGACAGATGCCCTCACATCTGATTATAAAACAGAGGAGTTTGTGTTTGATTTAAAAATGGCAAACTTCCCAAGTCCTGTGGTTCTGGAACCAACCCAAATATAATCAGCCAGAGAATGCTGATTTGAGGTTTTATGCTGACATGTTGTTGGGTTTTTCTCTAAAACTGTGCTGTGCATTACGGGCACATAATGAATATATTTAAGAACATATTCTTTAAATCAGTTAAAAAAGAAATACCTAAACCTGAGCTGAACTTTTGATATGCGTTGAAGACACTAAAGCTTACAGACATGGAGTTCTTGGGTCTGATCTTTGGTAGTTTGGTAAATGAGTTCAACTTGTGAATTTTTTTTTTTTTTTTTACAGATAAGTGACCTTCAAATTGTTTGGAAATGGTCATTTGACTCTCAATAAGTTGTCTTTCCAGAACAATTTACTTAAACTTTTCCTATTGTGTTGTGCCGGAAAAACACCTGTGGGTTTACAGCTGAGAAAAGCAAGGGAATTTTGTGGAGAGAACCCACTCATGCACAGGGAGAACATGCAAACTGAGAATCGAACACAGGACCTTCTTGCTGCAAGGCAACAATGTTACTAACTGTAACTTTAATAATAAACAGAGCTTATTTCCTAAACGTGTTCTAAATGTCGGGAGCAGCCTGTTTAATTTGGTGATCAAAATGTGAAGCAACAGCGTCAAATGCATTTTAAATTAAATGTTTTCTGAGTGTATCATCTCTTTCTAGACTACTGAAATTTTCCCCTGAAAGCTAAGTCTCATAAACATAATCTTTTTTTCTCTCACTCAATCTGGGAACCACAAGTCCTGTGGTCTGAAATCAAAAATCAATGTGGCAAAATAGAGAAAAAATATCTATGATTAATACAATATAGATCATGGTCATTCAGGACTTTGAAGGCAAGAAAACTCATTTTTAATTCTATTTTGGAAGTAACAGAGAGCCTATAACGAGAAACTGAAACTGTAGGAACACAATTTATTTTTATCATGGTGCCTGAATTGTTATTTAAAGTTTGCCAGTATCTTAAATACTTCTTTCTCCTCATAGTGCTCTGCTTCCACCTTGTCTGTCGATGACCTGCAGGACGCCTCCATTTGTTTAGGGCTGGTGTGGCAGGCTGCCTCAGCAAAGGCGGCCGAGGAACATGGAGGTCAGTGGTAACACGGAGAGGCTGCATGAGCTGGCTGATCCTTTATCATGAAGCAGCGACAAGCTGTCAGCCGTGATAAAGTGGGAGAAGCTGCTGCTGCCCGTTCAATAAAAGACTCATTTTTCTACTTTAGGAACAGAGCTTTGCCTGTTACAGGTCTGATGCATGCGTCGGAATATCATAACTATTATAACATCACTGAGACAGGAGATACTTTGTATGGAAATTTAGATTATGTAGTACCATCCATAGAAATGTATTACTCTGTAAATTTAACATTCAAAGATCAATCTACTCCTGTGATTAGATGGGCTGCTTTTTTTCCCCTAATTGTATTGAGATTTGTGCAGAAAATCCATTTTGATAAATGTCTTGATTGTTGCTCTTAAGGCAAGTCGACCTCAGGTCATTTCAGTGCTCTGATTCCTATGGAAGTATTGATTGTGTATTAGGTTTCAACAAATGCAACTAATCTTGTTATCTGACAGTCAGCCGACTCTGTCACAACATGCTGCGGGTCCTGCAGTTTGCACATCGCAGCAGGACATCAAATCAGAAAACGTAGCATCCAAAGAAAATACTTGGTTTCTTTCTTTAGTTTTAATTTTAGTTTCTTGTGTAAAGACCAGTTTATGTTTTTCAACTTGTATGAAAAGTTTTTGGATAGGTTTGATAACATTTTGGTTTCTCTGAAGAGCAACTTTCTGTAGCAAAAAGAACCATTGTGAGTGAATGATGTGAAAGCAGAATACCAATTTTTCTATATTTTAGTTTGCTTTAAAGTTTCTTGCAATAAAAATTATATGATAGGGAAGGTAGAATTAGTTTATGGACCCTGAACTAAACCTCACTTGGTGTCTGTGCAACATGAGAAAGAACTTATTGAACTTGCAGTTCAAAGAAAGAAAGACTTATTTCCAGAGAATCTTTGACTCATCCATGGCCTGTCCCTTTTAAAAGATTTTGTCCTCAGTTTTTCTGCAAGAAGCTTCTACTTATAGGATTTTCAATTCAAGCCTTTGAATTTATGTATTTATTAATTTTAAAAAACTGAAGTTGCAGCTTTGCCCTCCAGGGTTGTTCATTGAGCAGGAACCCTGAGCAGAAACCAAAGTGGTTTCATGATGCGTTTGAATTGGCTATTTGAAAACTGGCACGTCCAGATGTGAAGCCATGTTTTCCAGATGAAAAAGGATGTGTGCCAGGGCTCTGTGAAAAACATGATAGGATAGGCACACAGAAAGGGGCCGTTCACTTCAGATGGCGTTCATTGTACTCATCTTCACATGAAAAAAGTTTTATAGCCACAGGCTCTGCCCACAATAAGACAAAACAACAAAAACCAACAAAGAAAAAAAATACTTCTACTTACAGTAAACTCTTATCAAGGTACGCAAAATAAATAAAGTAATCATAACACTGAAAAACAAAACAACCTGTGACCAAAAATACGATACTCAATGTAAGACAAAACACTTAATTAGTATCACGTCATTGCGTCATCACGCGGCTCCCTGCCGGTGCTCTTCAGACCGGAAATAGCTGTGCTTGAATATTAGAACCGGGAAAATGTTTGACACTGAAAAGCTGTGATGATGACAACTGAGACAGACACCCCGCGTGCGCATCCAGGATGAAACGCGCCAGTTTGTGCTGAAACCAAAAAGTAAGTTATGTTGGATGCGTGTGAGCTGGCATGTCGACTCGGATCCTTACTGTAGGACTGTCCCAGCTCCTGACAGCTCCTCCATCACAAGGTGGACAAGGGTGACATTGAGATATTCACTACCCTATGAAAGAATTTTAGGATTATTGCATTTTGCTCATAAGTTGGGACAGAACATAAATCAATCTAATCAATAGAGTACAAATTAAAACACTGTGTTGAGCTATTATAATAAACTGAACGCAGATGTATTTAATTTATTATTTGATCTGTTTCTTTTCTTAACCTACAGTCATGACCTATATGTAATGCATTAAAGATTTAACTGTGAAAAACAAGCTGCTGAACTTGCAGACAAGCTGCAAGCTGCAGGGCTAACCCTCAGCAATTCAGGAGGAGCTCAAGGTTTACCCTCCGCTTCTCTGCATTAAAGGATTGTGGTTGAGGTGTATTATTATTATTATTATTATTATTATTTTGTTTACGTTTCAATTGAGTGAATGTTTTGCAGAAGACAGAGGAGAAAGTCCACCACCAGCAAGACGATGTGGAGAAGGTAGAGCGGCTCTCAAAAGTCTTCCGGTAAGTCAAAATGCCACTGTTTTCTGATGTAGGAAAGGAGGAGCATGATATATATATATATATATATATATATATATATATATATATATATATAGTGTTTGACATGTACTTTTTAACATAAATCAACTCCAGGAGTCATTAGCAGTGACTTGGTAATAAACTGTTTTCCTCAGTTAATATTCCACTGATCTTCTTACATGAGAAACATCAGAACATATGTAAACTTGATTAAGCCTATCAGTCGCCTAAACACTCCCACAGTGATCTAAAATTGTAATTCACCCAGTTTTGAGGTCTAAAGAATATTCCATAGATTAAAAGAAATTGTAACTTCCCTCTGATCCTTATAAATTGGAAAAGAACTGTAAAATCTTTGGATCTGAAAGAGTCAGTACTTTCTTTTTACCTTGAATGTATGTTGGTAATGAAACAGTAATATATTTCAGATTGTGCACAGAACGTTCCCTCCCCCTCGCCCTGGTTCGGTTTAAAAGCTCCATCTGAAATGATCAAAGCATAAAGAGGGAACGGTCCCATGAGAGAGGGCACGGCTCAGTTAATAGGATTCTCCTTCCAGCAAGATTAGAGTTATCAATTTGCTGGGCGTCACATTAAGGAATCCTCAGCAGTACGGGCCAGTGATGAACCAGAGCGAGGTTCACTCCAGATAATCAAAGTGAGGATCATAACGGTCCGAGGAATCCGGCTTAGTGCAGGAAGCGATGCTGACACTTTATCTGTGACGGTCTTCTGAAGTCCTGATTACAATAGCGTTGATGAGGTGAGCCCGTGTGAGGGTTTGAATATCTTTAAAGTCTTCCTGAAGTGGTTAATATGTGGAGGCTCCTTTGTCGATAAAGTTTCCATCCACCATTTTCTAAGAACAACAGGGATTATTTGGGGCTCATTAACAACTAAACATCCACAACTGTGAGATAGTTTTACAGGAAAGCTGATGTCATTCAGTTTCTTATGTTCCTATATATGCTACCCATATAGAAAATATGTATATAATTCTTATGAAGTTTTTATCTGTATTGTTTGAAACTTGTATTTAGTGCATAACATAGTGAAACCAAGTAGAAGTTCCGTCTTTATATAATTTTGGGTACTTATCAGAACAATGTGGGACAGTAATTTCTTATACAATGTTCTTAGTAATTTCATACAAAATTAAATCTGTATAATCTAGGTACTTATCACAAGATTTTAAAGTAATTTCCTTAGAAGAAAAATGTGATCAATCATGCATGAAGCTAAACTACTGCAAGTACAATAGAATATCTACTTATAGTGTCAGAAATGTGAGAAAGTACAACCCAGTCTGATGATGTTACATGGAAAAGCATACAGTAGGTTGATAAAAAGCAGATTTTACAAACCCACAGACAATGTTACAAAAAATGTAAAGAAACATCAAGTTTTAGAAGGTTTTTTTATTCACTGCTCAATAGTTGTTGCATTCATTTAGGGTAAATGCTGCCTCAGATGCTTTTATTTTAGATGGCAGAGTCTTGCGGCTGAATATTTTTTTTTCTTTTGATTACAAACCCCACTGGTACAAGCAAATTATATAAAATATATAATTTATTCTAAACTCTTTGAAAGCCAATTTACTGACTGGAAGTTTACCACTAATTTAACATAACAAAACATGGACACCTGAAGTAGTGCAATAAGTTAGTAATTACTAAAAGCAAACTTTAACTACACAACCCTAACACTCTTGCAATCATTTCCTATGTTGAACATTTCCACATTTTGGCTACAGCTTCCTCAAATAGTATTTAATGAACTTTAGATACTGAAAACCATGTTACTTTGTTATAAACATGCTCAGTAAAATGATGTCCTCTCAGATCTTTGAAGTATGTTTTGCTTTTGATCCATCTCTGTTCTGAATGGTGTTTTTTGTATTGGGATGAATTCACAGTAATCTACTGTGCTTTGATGTCACTGTCTCATTGTAGATTTCCCCATATTTAAAGTTCAACTATCCTTCTAGGGAGAGAGAGAAGAGAGAACTCTGTTTTGAGTGCCTTCAAGTGA
The DNA here is from genome assembly GCA_010277015.1 of Poeciliopsis turrubarensis. Taxonomy (NCBI): domain Eukaryota; kingdom Metazoa; phylum Chordata; class Actinopteri; order Cyprinodontiformes; family Poeciliidae; genus Poeciliopsis; species Poeciliopsis turrubarensis. The sequence goes on along the minus strand of VMRN01000003.1, from coordinate 10,257,808 downwards.
TTGGATAATCATTAACCAAATTAACCATAAAATAAAATCCCAAACTGATTAATTTTAATGAATCTGTTCACTCTGAAATTTCTCAGCTAAAGTGAAATCTTTTCAAATATTTTAGATTTTGAAGAAGAGAGACATAAATGCATTTCAGAGTTCTTAGAAAAAATATCTACCGCTCACATTAAACCGTAAAAGCAGTTGCCAACATTAGATTCTGCAACTGGGTTGATCACAAATCTTTTAGAGCTCCTCACCATTTTGTTTTCATGCAAACAATTTAAAGAGATGAAGTCTTCCTACATGATTTTGTAACCTTTGAGTGTAATCAGTCTGAAACAAAACAGCACAAAATTGAGAAATCTGGATATACTGGCTGTTCATTTACAGCTAAAACATTCTGAAAGTCAATAGATATTGTAGATTATAGCTGCTGAAATGATCTAAATAAAAGTTATTTACCACTCAACGGTTGAAATAAAAGTTTACATTTTAGGCAAAAATCAAATATGGGAGAAAAGAAGAATCAACACATGGAAGCTTTAAGCTTCAGGTACTCCAAAGCCAAAATAAACAAAAGTCCCTCTTCCAACTGTGAAATGAAATGCCACTAAATGGAGGTAAAAACAAAAATTCAAAGAGTGAGCTCAGTGGTTATCCACAAAACTGAGAAAAAAGGAACTAGAACGAAAATAGCAGAGAACCCCAACTAGTGCTGTGAATGATAATAAAAGAAACTAATCTTTTGAAATATTTACTTTAAATTGCTCACACAGAACTATTCACAATAGGCTGCAGAAGTGTACACAACAGACAGGATGACTGCAGATCAAGAACCTGGTAAAAAGAGACTTGAGACTTTGAAAGTAAGCTCTTGTGCTGGCTGACACATCTCACCTGTGGCAGCCAGGTAGACCTGGAACAAAAGAGGAGGACGCACCCTCATGCAGAGAACCCCGAGCAAGAGGTCAGTCATTGTCACAGATGTCATCTTTACACACCAAGTTAGCAGCACCTAATGGATTTTGCATCCATGTTTCATTCAGAAATGGCCGTATCACCAGTGTAGTGGTAACAGATGGTGACAAATGACACATCTGAAAAAAATCTGCAACAACCTGAGCAAAAATTGACTTTATTTCAAACAGCTGGAGTGTTTGATGTATTTCAGCAAACAGCCAATTGTGGCAACACGATTGGAGCAAACCCCACCTGATGCAGTTCTTCTTTTTGTTCCACAAATCTATGATCGACATAGAGTTCCATCAAATCTAATTTTAATTTGAAAAGAGCAATGAAAATTCTGTGTTTTGGCAATGAAAATCACAGATTGAATGTGGAACAGAGGTTCACAATCTAGCAAGTTCATCATGCAAAATATACATTTACATGAATACTTTAAATTAAATAAATAATCCTCCATAATTTAGTGAAATTACCATGAACGATGCTTCTGTTATTATTTCTTTAGACTTGATTGGACTTGCTGTCCTCTGGGGAAACTTGTTTTTCTGTTTGGTGTGTTCAGAGCTGAATCATTTGCATTTATGCTGTTTATTTAGGTGTTATTTTGATGACTACAAGTTAATCCTGCATGAGGCTCAAGCTTTAAACTTTGGTTAATCTCTGCAGACCTTGTTTCATCATTTGAAGCTTGTCACAGTAATTGTTTGAGACAGCAGTGCTGACACATTTTGACAGTAATGAAGTGTAAATACTGCAGTGTTTCCGCCGCTCTCCGTTCCACTCTTCCAAATTCCCTGTTAATAACAGCAAATTAGAGTCACTTTCTTGCTTTAATATTCATTTCAACATGCCGTTCAGGAGAGTTCATCTTCATAAAACCGAACCGAAGACAATTAATACCTGCAGTTTGAGGAAACAGCCAATGAAATCATTGTTTTCAACGCCTTTTTAAATGTCAGTGCTCTCTAAGCTGACATTAATCAACGAGAATAATTTTTTCTACGTTCCTTTTGTAAACAGCTATTTTTTTTATGAATAATGTGACAGATAATTCTGTTCAGTCACAGAAATACAAACTTACATATTCCCATTCAAAGCACTGACAACATGTTTAAACCATTCGGTTTATCTCGCAAATAAAATCCCAGTGTTCGGCTTACTGCATCATGAGAGTCGGAGTCCTTGGTTATTTTGTGAGAGAACTTCTTTTTTTCCCAGAGAAGAAGGCATTGTAGATAAAAGCTGTACATATATTTGGAAATTATATGTACAGGTGAAATGGGGGTGAAACGGAGTATCAGTTTCAAAATGAAAGCCCTAAAGTTACCAATAAATCTTTTGAAGTCTTGAGTTTTTTTACTCGGCAATAAATGCTGTGATACTTGAAATTTCTTAGGCGCAGACTTTTTATTTGGTGGTTTAAGAATGAAGGAATACAATTGTTGGGTCAGTGGTATGAGAATGAAAATACTTGAAATTGCTCTGAGTTTGCATAAAATACAGGAATTAATTAGAGAATGGGTGAACTGCCTTAGATCCTCTGTATTATTATGTTTTCTGTTGCATTTGCTTGTTTTTACTGCAGTGTATTAACCAATAAAATATTTTATTAATTAAGCCAAATTTTATTGGAAAAAATACATTATAGAGGGGATAAATCCTCTGTGACAGGATGCTATTCACACATTGGTTTCAACCATCTGCTCTGCTTGAAAATACGTCTTTAATTCTGGAAGAATATTGAAATGTGTTCATTAAATGTGGGGTTATGAGCTGAGAAAATGATCTCTAGTACTCGGTGTGCTTGTTAAAAGCAATATTTTTCAGAGAGAGACCAAAAATGCAGAAAAAAAAACACTTTTTTAAAAAAAAATTTCATTTTAGTTTGGGTTTACATGTTAGAGTGTATAAATTTGCAGATTTACAAGTCAAATCATTTTCATTACCAGGTGGTATAGTGTTTAGTTTATGGTAGCTTGGCTTTTATGAGGAGAAATTATATGTATGGTCATCCAAACTTAAAAAAAAAAAAACATTGCATCTGTAAAATGTTATGGCTCTTTGCAGTTCAAGTTCTTTTGGGTTTGTTTTTTGCATTGAGTTATCCATCTGATTTGTTTTAATTTCAACTTTCTCTGAGCGATCAGTACTTCTGTCAATGGAAATGTCTTTATTACTGACAGAGCAACAGAGACAAGATTGAAGTTGTAATAAAGGAGATTTATATCTTTTAAACAGAACATTAACTGCTCAAATATTGAGTGAAAAGACAGCTTTACTGGAGGAAAACTGTGAGTGACAGTTCAGTGGATTTATTTGTCTGTATAAGAGGCCAGAAACCCCGCTGCACTCGGCTGCTTCCAGCGCTCGCGGCCAAGATTGATCTTTGTCAGGGCCACAGAAATTCTCATTGTTTCTGAGAGAGGCAGTCCATTTATTTGAAGGCCCGCAGAGAGCCGAGACCACAGAGGGGAGATTTAAAAGGCAACCTATAAACCCGCAGAAGGCTGAAGTGTGTGAAGCATGTGGTCAAATAGAGAAGAGAACACTCATTTGTTCCTTTGCTGAGTGAAGTCTGATGTTCCATCAGGGAGCTGCAAGCCTAGATTGGATTTTTAAATGGGAAAAGTCAGAGTGTGGTTAATATTGAAAACTATAAATAACATGTTGCATCACGAGTAATTCAAGTTCGCCTGAAGATTCATGTGTACTGCATAAATAACAATTTATCAGCAAAGTATTTAAAGAAATTAAGTTTGTAGTCACAGTGGTTTTGAGTTTTTTCCCCAACTGTTTAGGTTTAAAGTGTAAGGTTAACATTACACAGCATCTGTCGCTCGTAATCTGTCATAGGGTGGCTGCGTGTGCGAGCAATTGCATGTTTGCACATTTGCACATTAGGGATAAGAAACAGAGAAGTTTTGGGGACACAGAGAAAAGTGAGTGCCAGGATGAAGCTTTCTCTGTCCACAGTGGGGTCAATATTGATGCAGCAGACCCAAAAAGGTTTGCCAGAGAACAAGCAGTTCATACAACTTTGTTTACTGTAGTGAAACCAAGCCAATAAAGCATTTGTAACGTATCCAATTTCTAGAGCTCAGCATAAACTAATAGAACTTCAATTGTTTTACTCAAAACAAAAACCTCTTCCAAGCTGTTCTTCTGTAATAGATGGAAAACAAAGTTAGTTTTTTCCTGCTGGTAATTCAAACTGCTGAGTACATAGCAAATTTGCAGATTTTAAAGTAAAAATAGACACTTAACTACAATCCAACTACATTGGATTGTCGTTTCCTTCTACAATCCAATGTAGAAGGAAACTGACAGTGCTGTGAAAAAAGCATTTGCCTCATTAATGTCTTCTCTTTCTGCTATTTCCTCTCATTAATTGTCTCCATGCTTCCTTTCCTTCCCCTACCTTGTTAACACGACTTAACTGTGATTAACCACATTCAATAGACAGATCCAGGCCTGAGAGACCTGTTGAATCAGTAAATTGCTTAAACACAACTTGTCTCATTGCATGAAGTATGCTAATTGATATCGGAAAGCAAATATCATAGCCCAATCTAAATAAATTCAAGAGCAAAATCATTGAAATCTTTCAGTCTGGAAAGGGTTACAAGGTTATTTGTAAGGGTTTGGTGTCAAGAATCAGCAGTGAGAACCATTATCCACAAATTAAGAAAACATGGAACTGTGGTGAACCTTCCCAGGAGTCTGCGTTCTACCAAAATTACTCCAAGAACTCATCCAGGAGTCATTAAAGAGCTGAGATTGTTATTCAACAGTAAAAATCTGGTGGTAGTGTGATATTGTAGGGTCTAGAATTGCCCTGATTGATGGAACAATGAATTTTGTCTGGCCATCAAATCTTGATCTTACTTCAAATGTCCTGCGGTTATACAGTGGAGCAATGATCCAAAACACAACAAGAAGTCCATTATTATTGGCTCAAAAACAACAACAACAAGGTCGTGAAGAGGCCAAGTCAAAGTGTAGTTGTAGTTCCAACTGTGTTTGACCTGAATTGGCCTTTTCATGCTTAAAAATCCTTTCAACATGGCTGAACTGAAAGAAATCCAGTAAGAAAAATGGATTAAAATTAAATTTTTATGACATGGGTGGGCCCACCAGTTTTTAGGTTTAATGGAAAATTACTTTTTCACACATATGTTTGTTGAAAAAGCTTTTCTTTCCCACTTAAAATACTTCTTTCACAGCAGTGTTGACCAGGGAGTTTTGGCAGGTCGCTGGTATGTGTTGACACAATGCCATGCGAGAAAAACATTTTCTGTTAGATGCAAGCATTGCTACCCTCCAAATCTGGACCAGTTTTAAAATATTTGAAGTCCATCATTCTATAGAAAACGTTATTCACAAGATGCCAACCTTCCTAGAAGTTGAGATTGCAGCTCTTCAAGTATTTCCAGATTGTGTGCTCTACAGGATTTTTGTTTGATTTTTTTTTTAAATCAATAAATTTAATCAGAAACAATCACTGAGATGAAGCTGTGACACTGGAATAGCATATTGACTGTTCAGAAACATAAACAGTGATTTTTACCTCTAAAGCTTGTTTTATCATTAATGTGCACCGTTCAAGTGGAAGATTAGATTTTGCAGAAAATTCAAAGAAAAGCACTTGTGCTTAGTTTACAAAGCTCACATTTTATGATCCATGCTTTGTGAAATCTTATTATCTTCCTTTTGTGTATGTTTTAATGTTTCATTACTGGGCCGAATGGCTCTTTCTTTTATAGTCTCATTCTGCTTTAGTTATCTGTGTACATGAATCACTGACTGCGTCCCTTATTGCGCTCAGTTACATAATGGAAAAGGAGCACACGCTCTAATGTCTTCACCAAGTATCGATTGAATCTAAATGACTGTCCTTATGATTCAGCTCTGGAAAGGTTTCTCATTAAGTGTCCCAGCAGTGATGAATGATGTGGATGAAATGGGAGGAGAAGGAGGGGAGAAGAAGACCAGGTCATTACAGACCAACAGATATGAAAGGACATCAGATCTTTCCAAATATTCAAGGAAGAATCTCCTTCCCTGGGAGAATTGGAAAAGGGGGGTGGTGTACGAGATAAGGGAAGGAAAGATGTGTGAATGCTTTCTGTTTCTGCTCATCTTTACAATAATTCTTGTTGCCTCTCAGATAGTCTGGAGTACTGGCTGGCCTTATGGTTTGTTGTTAGTAACCCTGGCACGTCCGCTGGGGATTCAGACCAATACAGACTTTTAAAAAATAAGTTTTACAAGCTGACAAAAACATCGGCAGTACGAAAAAGAACGTTGCCGTTGTCAATTGGAATCCTCATCACCAATCCACTTTCAGTTCACCACACTCAGCTTCGTTCAAAATTTTGTTACAAGTTATAACAATCCTCTAAGCATAGAGGAAAGGACCTACAAATATAGTCAGTTATTGGTATCTTACCTTAAGTAGAATCACCATCACTTAGCAATGTCAAAATTTAAAGTATGTTAATGTTCATGAAGGATTTTGTAAAAGAGCAGAACTCAAAACGATTTTGAAATAGTGGCATGACTTGACAATAAATCCAATATGTAAAATATGCATTTTCCTCTATCTTCACAATTTTTAACTACTCTTTGTCAAAATGTCACATAAATCCCATCAGATACATTGATACATTAGTATCAGATACATTAGTATCAGATACATCAGATACATTAGTAGTTAGAAGGAGACAAAGTGGTAAAGATTTAAAGTGTTTCTGTTACTTTTTTAACCAAAATTGTATCCAATCGTGAGGCTGTGTTCCAAAACAGAAATTAAAAAAATTAAACCATAGAACCATCTGTGTAACAGACCATGTTGTCAATAATATTTGCCAACAGTGATTTGGAAAGTGCAACTCTGGCGTGCAATTGCGAACTTCGTTGTGTAACATCACAATAAACAAGTTCCAAAGCAGCAACAAAACATATTAAGTTCTGAAAGTCCAGCCAAAATCTTTACTGCTCATTTTAAGTTTTAGAAAGAAGGAAAAATGTGACAACTAGTTGTCAGTTTGAGAGATTTGTTTGGTGCTTTTACCACTATAACGGTCTCATTGAGCCAATAAACAGTGCAGTAAATCTTCATTTATAGTACAGAAACTCAAATTAAAGGAACTTGGAGCTTCAGTTAGTTTCATTTCGTCTTTAAGCACTTTATACCCTTCTATATCAGTCAGTCAGGGTTTGACTTCTGAAAAGTTTGGAGCGTATGATGGTCCAAACCTTCCAAAGCTACAGAATGTGCATATACTTAAAAAGGTTACCCTCAGCAAGAAAACAAGGATTTATAGGAAACCAATTAGCAATAATCAGGGCTCTAAACGACATATGATGACTGTGAAAAGCCGATGGGTGTCTCGTCTGCTTGTCAATAGGCTAAATAGTAGGGATCTCTCCTAGGCATGAGTGTTTCATCATTTCTTCATCAGTGTCAGCGTGTTGCTGAGCCTGAGTGAGGCGGCTGAATGGATTAACATCAAAGATGCTGCAGGAATCCTCTCCCAGGGTGAGGTTAATGCCAAATGCTCGTCTAATGAATCAGAAAATATGCCACGGATCCATCAAGGCTGTCTTTCTGGATATGAGGGTGAACCCAAGGGGCGGGTTTGCTGTATTGGGAATCAATGGGTACTCACAGGGCCCGTCAGCCTTGACGTGTGCGGATTCAGTGAGTATATCCAGACGCAAATCTGAGTTTCACCTGTCAGTTTGTTATTAGCACAGGGTTAAGTGCCTAGACAAGAATAAAACCACCTGAGTTTTGTGATTCCGAACATGCAGTTTCTCCAGCGCCTTTCATCAGCAGTCACCCTCCCACCACATGTGACTGTCGGTCAACAATTATTCAGTGCTTCAGTCAAACCGTTCTCATGGTGATGTCCTTATATTTAAATGGGAGACATATAGGACCAGCGGTGCTTCATGGAAATGAGACATTCTCATAAAAAAGTAACTTTGACTTTAGTGATGGAGTAAAGCATAAACATTTTTCGAGAATTTCTACATGGCATATCGTTCCTTACCTTTGATACGAATGCCACTAAAAATATACATAGTAGGTCTCCAGATTTACTGTTTTTAACAAACAGCTGTGTTCAGTCTAGATTTTAAAATATTACAATTATTAACACAAATTACTGCTATAGTAAAGCTTATTAAAAGCCATCCCTCCATTTTTAAACTCATCTGCTCGTAGTAGGATCATTGGGACTGGTATCTGTCTCCAGCATCCATTGAGGAGAGAAGGGGTACACCTTGGGCATGTAGCCAGTCCATCGCAGGGCAACACAGAATAGAAAACAGTGCACACATATTTCTACCAAATGGCAATTTTGGAGCAACCAGTTCACTGGACATGTTTTTTTTTTGGTTTGTGGGAAAAACTCCACACTACTCCATTCAGCGACTAATTCAAAGCCCCTCCACAGAGACGATGATTTCTATCTTTTAAGGGCTTTGCCCCCTAGTTTGACTCCTCCGTGGTTTATTGCCGTGAGTTCACAGGTCGGATGACCAGTGATTCTGACCTTGTTGTAATAAAACCACTAGTTTGACACCAGAGGAGTTGGAACTGTGCCAGACGAGATCCTTTTTCAAATGCAAGGCAGAAAAAGTTGCATGATATTGATTCAGTGCTAAATAAGAATCTTTTTCTTTTTATCGGTGATGAAACAGCTCTGAGGTACACTGTGTCTAATGCACTCTAGAGGATCAATATGCTGCTGAGATTGTGACGCATTGTGCGAATCAGAGAGGCCCCGTCTCAAACTCAACATGATATGTAAAAACATACAGGATGTACTGAGCTTTAGACAGCACAAATGGAGAATAGGCAAAAACTAAAAACAGTTTCTTTATGTTTATGGTTTTATGAACAGCAGTATTTTAAATTTCACCGATTGAATGACTTGAGCTCCACTTTCTAACAACTCATGTTATGAGCAAGAAATATGTACTCAAATATATTCATATTGACAGAATGTAGCGCGTACGTGTTAATTCATTCTCACTGTTCTGGAGTTTCAGTTGAAATGAATAAATAATGTTGCTGCATTGCAAATGAGGGATGATGCACAACACTACTTGAGTGCAAACATTTTCTCCAAGTTTGATGAAACGATTGCCCTGTTTGCCACAAAGTAAACTGTAATTCAACCAAATAACCCCCTTCTCTGTGATCTATTAATCATTCCCAGCATAAATTATTCCTTTATATCTTTGCCTTAACAGTAAATCAATACAAAAAGATACAGGCATGGGGCTGGGGTGACATTTTACTGCTGATTTCCCTGTGCACGCATTTTCACCTCTCTAACCGAGCCACAGAGTGAGGCAGTCTATCTCAGGTGAAGTGTCGTTTAGTTTGGTGCCCATTTTTCATAATCCACTGGACTTCCACAGATCAATACATTTGTGTGTGTGAAATGGGACTGGAGGCTGTTTGTGGGTCTTAATGCAATTTAATGCAAGCTGACCGCAGTAATGACCAGGAGCAATGGAAAACAAGCATTCCTGGGCATCAGAGCCCTTTAATCTGCCCACTGTGTAATGGAGAGGTAAAGGCGCTTCTGTTTGTTTAAAACCACAAAAATAAAAACTACGCAGACCGAATCAATCCCTGAGGAGAAGTGAATCAATCCAACCGTGCAACTGCGTTTGGCATTTCTAACGTTGGCTGGGTTACCCTACAATAAAATTAGTCACTGGAATTTGAGAAAAAATGATTAAGTTACTCTGTGAGCTTTTTTTTTTTTAAACAAATACAACCATGAATATATTCAGGGTGTCAAGGTCTTGTTGGGATGCTTTTATCTTTCTCTGACTGTATTGAAAGTTTGCTCAGAAAGACGACAATCCTGAAGATTATGAAATATGAAAAACTTAGGCACATACTGAATGGTGACATTTGGTTTGACTACTGCTGGATTATTAATTTTCTTTAAAACAGATCACACAACTTCAATGTAAAAAAATAAATTAAATAAAATATTTGCCTAAGGACTGCTTGATATTTGTATAATTATCTCTAGTGTTAATACAACACTGAATGTTATAGGATATAATTAAATTCTGCACAATTAGCACCACTCCCATTGCAGCTGTTTCTGCTGTGGTGATAATTGCAAGCTGTATGAAAGGTGGATCCATAGTGCAGCAGCTTCAAAATGGGAATTGGGGTGGAACTGGTACCTGGAAAGATCACCTCCTTTCAGAGCGAAGGCATACATGTCACATGGTTTTGTAATAGCCACACAGTGTGATGACTTTTTTTTTTTTTGTATGGTTTGTTTTGGGCAACTTTAAGCCTCAGAATGTGTCAGGTTGCCTTAATTGGCTCTACTTTTGGGAAACTGTGACATTTTTATTTCTAACATCCTGGCCAAAAGCAGAAAATGAGCACCTGGCTTCATGGACGCCATGAATGTGATCCTAATCCAACTGCATCAGTGGCTGGTACTGTTAAGGCATTATGTGTGCGACTGTTGACATTCATTCATGATTCTGCCTGTGACAATGTTCTCCTGTGTTCTTCTGAACATATTAAATCCAAAACGTGAAGCCTGTGGTGTCCTTTAAATCATATTGGTTGTTTTGAGACTGGTTGTATGACTTGGCAATGTACTCTTGGAGTAGTTTCACTAGCCTAGCTACTAATTGAAAGGTTCATTACTGTTTTATGTTGTCTCTGTTTGTGGATAATGGCTTTCTGTGGTTTGCTGGAGCTCTGCAGCCTTAGATTGTGTTGTATCCCTCTCATACTGGATAATATTATTTCTCATCTTCTCTTTAATTCCTTTCATTCAGGGATATTATGTTGCTTTTTGAGATGTTTTGATCTCCATGCTCTACGACACTGTTGAAGTTATTTGTTGTTAGCGATATGGCAGTGATTGAATTTAAGTGTATCTTGTGAAATATATTCTAACTGGAATTAATTGCAGTTCATTTGCAATTAATTCTTTTCAAAAAGTTGGTTATTTCCCTGAATCAAGAAAGATTCTCATGTTATCTTTCTCAGATATAAAAGGCTGATGATCTCAGACATTTGTGGCAAAAAAAATACTTCTTAACAGAACAACACAATCGTCTGTGCTGGTAATTTGATGGAATAACTGTTTTCTGGACCTTCATGGTCAGCACTGCCTTATATTTGCCTTTACCAGCCTCATTGAGTTCCGATAATTAGCAGGCAGCTCATTTGTGCTGCTTTGCATTAATAAATAGCAGTCAGTGTCTTAAATCAGCAGATCTAAAGCTTTATCAGTTTGTGCAGATCAGCTTTTTAACCTAGTAACTTTCCCCTTAGTTGTCTGTTGTGTTATCAGTTCTTATGATGGCAGGTGGTTGTGGTGAACTCTTAAATGATAAAAGCATTGGTGTTAAGTGATTTCTTTTCTTCTGTATGTTTTTTTCAGTGGCTCTGCTCCCATGTTCTTACTTTCAGAGAATATGTTTTTTTTCCTTCCTTTTCTTGTTACTGTGCAGAGTAGGATATCATATTAGTTTCCTGACTTCTGCTCTGGTGTGCCTTTCTAGAAAGATTACTGGAGCTGTGAATTCGATCTGGGAGTCTTCAGAGCCGTCGGTTTGCACATACTGACGTTGAATATCTGTGTTACTTTCATTTTCAACAGTCATTGTTTCTCAAAATCACAGCTGTTTCACAGTTTATTGTTATGTTTAGTTGTCTAATAAAGTAAGTATAATAGATATGTATGTATAGGACCTATATAAAGCATCGACCCCCTTGGATGTTTTACAATTTCTATTGCTTTTACAAATCAATCTTGAGCAACAAAATTGAGCTCTTTAAAACAAACCCTTTTAATGTCAAAGTATCAACTGATTTCTGCAATATAATGACAAAAATATGAAACATAAAATGAGTGATTGCATATGTATTCATCCCCTTTAAGTTAATATTTAGTTTATGCAATCACAGCATGAAGCCTATCAGGCTGCAGCTTTACTAACTTGTCAGGTTGCATGGAGATTGGCTGTGAACAGGGTCGCTCTGCCTTTACAAGTCTTCCAGGGCTTAATGCTGAGAAGCATCTCCATACATGATGGTTTCATCACCATGGTTTACTGTGGGGGCGGTCTGTTTGCGTCATGGGCAGTGTTTGGTATCTTGATGGCCAAAAGCTCAATTTGGGACTCATCAGACCAAAGAACTGTCTCCCACTTGACCAAGGAGTTTCCAGTTGAGGCTCGATATAAGTCTTCTTCAACAGTGGCTTTCTCATAACCACTCTGCCAAAAGCTTTGACTGGTGAAGAACTCGGGCAGCAGTTGTTGAATGCAGAGTCTCTCCCATCTCAATTGCTGAAACTTGTAGCTCCTTCAGTATAGACGGAGGCTTCCTGTCCTCTCTCCATAGTCTCCTTTTTGCACTGTGACTCATTTGTGAGGCCTTCCTGATCTAGATAGATTTATATATGTGACATATTCCCTCCATGCCTCCAAGAGGATCTTGAGTGCCTTAAAGTTTTTGTTGTATCCATTCCTTGACTTACGCTGTTCAAAGACCTTTTCTTTGATTTTCTTGGATTTGCAGATTTACAGATCAGCCGGTGAATGGACCTTCCAAAACGAGGTGTTTTTTACACTACAATCACTATATACACACTCAGGTGATTTTTTTTCCACTCATTGTGAGCTTAGGTCATTCACTTTAAAGGGGGTGAATATTAATTTATCTTTCCTATTTTTATTTAATTTTGAATATTTTATAGAAATAAAATCTTTGTCATTCGTTTTGTCAAATAAGACACGGGTTGGAAAAGCAATAGAAAGGGTAAATAAACCAAGGTCTGTGAATACCTTTTGTTGTGGAAATGTGTTTAGTCTTTTAAAATGTCTCCGTATTGCCCTGTGATGGTCTGGCAACCTGTCCAGGGTGTGCCCTGCTTCTCCCTTAATGGCCGCTGCAGATTGGCTCTAGCCCTTAACAATCCTTCAATTACAATGGTGTTTTCTGTTGGAGTGGACTCTTGTGTATCACACACTGAGATACTTAAAACCAAATGCAACACAGTTTGTATAAATGATTAATTATGTGATCATATTTTTTAAGCCGGTAGGAGGATTCAGGATTCCTCCTGCTAACCTAAGGAAGACTTATTGATCACAACTGGAAGCCTTTTAAAGACAAACACACAATAACAATATGAACTTGTTCATAAAAAACTGTTGCCAACTTTTAGGTTTGCAAATAGAAAAAAAAAAAATTCCAATCAGCTTTGCTGCTGGACCTGATGTTGATTAGACTGAATATTTTCATCAGTTTTTCCCTCAAAGGTTTTACTACTGTGTATCTAACACATACACTCGTGTTTTTGTGAAGTATTGAAATCAATTGTGTATGCACTCTACTGTTCAGACGGTTTCTTGTGTTTGTGTGACTTTTCAGGGAAGACTTCAGTGAGAGTAAGGCTCATTTTCCATCACTCCTTTGCAAAAACATTCCACTACAATGCTTTTAGTTGTTTTAAGATTTTTAAAATATATTTTGTGATGTTTCCACAGCTAAATGTGTATGATTTAGTGATACAGTTCCAGAAGTTGATCAGTATCAGGTAAGATACCTACATGTTAAATTTATTAGAGGTCTATAGACATTTAGGATTTAGCAGGAAATGGACTGTGGCATCTAAAGCTGTTGTCAGGTCTGTTGTGGTGAAGAAAACTGAACTGAAAGTCGGTTCTTTGGATTTAATGGTCAGCTATTTCCAACTTCTAAATACGGTCGTTACTAAAAGTATGCGATTTTGGATACAAGTTGATAAAATCTGATTCTTCTGTTGGGTGACCATGAAGGCTTAGAGATAAGGTTAGGAGCTGAAACCGAATTGACAATCTGATAAAGTTACCTCTGTCTAATCAGATGTCACTGAAAACAGGCGATGTCTGGGTTTCCCTTCTGGATATGGCATTTTTGGAAAGGAATATTAAATAAGTGGAGATGCTTGGACTCATTTGATAGTAACAGAATCTCACCATCAAAGGAATCCAATCCCAGTAATTGAAAAATAGTTGGAAATTTATTTAATTCATTTGCCCTTTTAAGAATGCTTCATCTTACAAAGACCCCATCTTAGCACCTTTGAAATATGTGATCTGTTCAACTTGTCAAAGGTTGTCTTAATGGACTCCTCATCCAAATTTAAATTACTTCATATATGTGCTCATAGACTACAGGTGCTGTGGTCTAAACCGTACTGTTTATTCATCATTTTGTAATTCAGAACCCTGTGCTAACCCACATTACACCATCAAATGTTGTTGCTCCTGCTAAGCCAGAGTCTGGAATAAATTTCCATTTGGAGATACATTTTAATTAAAAGTGTCACAAGATAAATAAATAAAGAGAAGCAAAAGTATTATTCACAATATTCCATTAAATTGTATATACAAGGATACATCTTGTGCAAAAACATGGATGCTGAACACATTTTAAGCTGATAACTTCAAGGCACATTAATAAATTCTTCTGCTGAAAAATGGTCAATATTAAACTCAAAGAAAATACTTTTGTTTTAAGGAGTGTAACATTCAGAGATTGTGCTTCTTTGCAGCTGACTTTGTGACACCAACACCAATCACAGCGGGTGCTGATAACAAGACCCACTTTGCTGTGATGATGTATTAAACTGGAGACGCAGGTGAAAGCTCTGCAGCCTGCCACTTTCTGAGTGTTTAATGAATGTGACCTTTAAATTTCTTTCTAAAGCAGAGACAAAATGGTTTGCATATGGTCCAACACTTCTTGGAGAATCTAATACTCTCACCTGACTGCAACCACACAGCTCATAGCAGGAAAACTACACCCTCTGGTGGCGAAAATCTGTTATCCTCATGTCGATCAAGATTCCTTATAAAATTCATCAGCAAAAAACCTTACACGATAACAGTAAAACAAGTCATCCTCAATTCTTTAGAAAAAAATGTTTCTTTATATGCGTTTGTGCACAGAACTGCAACATCACTACTCCAAAAAACAACAACCTATAAATCCGACAATGTTATGTAAAAGAGATGGTCAAGTCAGTTGTATAAATTACATTTTTGAAGAGAACTTTTAAATCATTATAACTTTACAGAGTTCAAAAATGTCCAAACAGTTTTAGGAAACTCCTGATGGTTTTCTAGAACCATCATGAATCATGGTCCTGAACGTTATTCTTGCAGTACATTGTGGTGGTGTTCACTGGGGGGCAGTCTCTGAAGCTGACTCCTCCATTAGGGCTGTAGATTGGCTGAATGCGGAAATCTCCCTTGAGGAGCTGCTCATTGTTGAGTGACACTATCTGGAAGCCTGTTTCAGTCATTTCCAGGAGGGAATTATCTTTCTTGGTGCCAGCCTCACAATAATCGTCTTTTCTACGTCCCCGGTTGTACTTCCACTCCGAGCGACTCTTCTTGTGCATGTGCCAGCAGAAGATACTGAGCAGGACCACCAGCACCACAATCACAGCCCCACCAATGAGCCCAGCCAGAAGGAGTGGCGAGCTAGACTCTGGCTGTGTTGCCTGCTCAGGCCCAGAGCGTCTCCTGTTGTTGTTATCAGGGCTGAAAAAGGCTGCAGTTGTCACAGCCTCGGTGCAAAGAGTGTCATCCTTGGGCCTGTAATTATTAAAAGCATCCAAGGGAATAACGCAGATCCGATACGTTGACTTGGGTTCAAGATTAGTCAGTCGGATCCCTCGATGATCCCCACCCACTATCCTCTCTCTGACCGTGTCTCCGGTCAGACTGGGCTCCATTCTGGCCCAGGTCACCTTATAGGCAGTGACTGGAAAAGAAGCCAACCAGCGAACATGGATATCCGACCCATTTAAGATTGTGAAAGTAACCTGTAGAGGCTGCTTAGTCCGCAGTCCATCCTCCCTGGTTGTGTAGATGGTGTAGAGAGTGGGCAGTGTGGTTAAGGGTCGTTTTGAGGAGGAAACATGTCGAGTAACCAAAGGGAAGTCTGTTGAAATGGAAATAGTTGAGTTCGTAGCAGTGGCAAATGTAGAAGCAGGCTCTGTGCAGTGGACCAGGTCAGCGCTCAGCTCTCTGATCACCATACCTCGGAACTTCTCAGGTTTATGGCACATGAACCCACGCACATTCAACGATGCAGGAAGAGATTTGAGCCATGACACCACCCAATGCATGCCGCAATCACAGATCCACGGGTTGTTCCGGACAGTGAGCTGCCTGAGACTCCCAAGCCCATCAAAGACTCCAGTCACCAGTGACTGCAGCTGATTATTAGAAAAATCTAACTTCTCTAGCCTGTGCAGACCTGCCAATGCTTTCACAGGGATCTTGGTTATCTGATTTTCCTGAAAGTTTAACTTAACGAGCATCTCCCCAGGAAGGAGAGGGGGAGGGTAAGTTAATGAGTTTCGAGCTAGAGACAAGTCTCTCAGGGTGACCAGGTCTTGAAAAGTCCCAGGTGAGATCCCTTCATCTGTTAGCAAGTTCCCATCTAACAGCAGGCGTTCTAGCCGGGTGACATTCTGAAATGCTTCCTCTGCAATGACCGCAATCCGATTCTCATCCAACCTTAGCTCTTTCAGGTCATCTGGGAGACCAATAGGCACACTGCTCAGGTGGTTTTTGGTCAAGAAGAGCATCTTTAGGCTCAAGGCTTCCCTAAATGCCCCTTCTTCCACTCCAACAGTAGAAATTGAGTTATCATCCAAATGCAGCTCCTCCAGTCGAAGAAGCTGAGCCAGAGCTGCCCGAGAGATGGTCTGAATGTTGTTCTCCTGCAGATGGAGAACTCTTACATTTTTTGGGAGGTTAACTGGAAACTCATCAAGCTGGTTACCATAGAGATACACAGTTTCCACAGAGGCCACATGGTGTAGCTCCAGCGGAAAGCCGGCATTATTGATCTGATTGTTGTGTAGGTAAATGGTCTTGTAGCCCTCACCGATTCCCAGAGGCACTGAGGTCAAGCTCCGCTCGTTGCAGTAAACAAAGGTCCGGTCACAGCGGCACTCTTCGGGACAGTTAGAGGCTCGTGAAAACTGGAGATGAAGACCTAGCAGTATAGGTATCCACGGTATTACTAAGGAGGTCCAGTCCTTACTCCATAAACGGCACAGTATCTCCATTTCATATGATTCAATACAGCAACATCAGAGAAAGTAACTATAGGATTTATTGAAATAATAAGAATCAAAAATTCCAGCTGAGGAATCATAAGATCTATGTACTGTGTCCATCCTGGTGTTGTGAAAAGTCCTCAGCAATTCCTCAGTAATTGGTTGTCCTGAGGTTCCCAAAAAAAAAAAAAAAAAATGGGAATACACTAATGGATGTTATTCCTTCACCCACACCCACCCATTTCTGAACTGGTTCATAAAGTCCATCACATTTTTTCCATCGGCTCACAAAGCAGAATTCAGAGTGTGGTGCTGAGGATTGATGAAGTCGCATGCATTCCTGAGGATCATCACGTCATGACCTGACGACAGTTCCTCAATAAAACACCAAAGTGGCTTCACACGCAAACCTGCAGCAGAAACACAATTTACAAAAAACAAAAAAATTAGGTTTCATTTCTGCTTGTCAAAAATGCTATTATTCTGCCAAACTGCATTAATTTATTGTAAATTGGAGCAAGCGAGCATACAGATGGTTCAAATATATTTATTCAGATGCATAGGTGTAGCACAATATTTAAATGGATATGGAGAGAGAACGCACGAAAAGGAGTTTATCTGCTTCACAAGTTGACAGTGAAGCAAAATATACGCTGAAAACAACTAACCAGCAAAAATACTGCACAGAGCAGCATTCCTCACTGAGTTCAACCTCAAGATAAGAGCAGCCTGCTTGCTCCAAAGTCAAATTCCTGCTCTGCATTTTTTCTCAGCGAGACTTTGTATTCTTCCCCGTGTCTGATTCATTAAGTCTGGTGGTGCCGGAGGAGAGGAGGACTGTAGGAAGGTGATGAACGCAGGCTGTCAGCACAGATAAGATGAAACAAATTCCTTGCAGAGGGACACAACTAAGATCGATGTGGGCCTCTCACAGAGAGGAAAGGTACTGCTGTGACTACAAGGTCAGAGCATTTAAACAAAGTGTAGAGAGTTTCTTCATCACTGGGTTCAGCAGGAGGGGGAACAATCTGTTATAATTGTCAAAAATCAAGAAAACTCATCATTAAAACCTCCTGCTGGAGCTCTGATGACAGCGTGATTGGGATGCATTCTTTGTGTTTGTTAGTCAGACAGTGAGAAGTGATGAAACGGCAGCAGCCTGTTGACAGATTGCATTGATTTCTGGCCAAGGCAGCTCAATAGTTATGTAATGTTCTCGGCTTGGGGTGTTGGGGGGCAAATAAGCCATCAAGCTGAGGCTGATTATGATGACCGCGATTCTTAAGCATGGTTTTCAGCGTCAGACTTGAAACATGATAATCCAAGCTCTTTGCTCTATGGAGAAGAAAGTTCGGGATTTATTGGACAGGAGATCTGTGACTATCAGCGAAAAACTGTAAACCCTTTTTGATTAAACAGATATATTTTAAGACTTATAAAGATTTTTTTTTTTTTTCAGAGAATAAAGTTTTCTGTCTAGTAAATTCAAAAGGCTTCCCAATCCTGAATTTCTCACCTTCAGGAAAGTAGAAAGTCTCCCCTGTTCACACCGACTCGCTCGGCTTGGCTCCACGCACAGCGCTGCGCACACAGGTAGAATAAACTCCGCATCCTTCCCGCTGCGCTCCGCTGCAGTTTAAATAAATGACATCGCGCTGAGTGTGCATGGTTCTGACCCAAAAACAAATTCCGAGGGATGTGTGGACTTTCATAGCACAGGATCTTCCTTTAAGATTCTCATACACCGAGTCTATTGAGCCTGTGCCCGGCTGCGCCTCTCCGGGGCTTCCGGTGAAGTTCCTCCGCCGGCTTCAGAGGACGAGAGGGGGCCACGAGCCCGGGAGGGGGCCAAAGTCAGCAGCTTCCAGTCTGACGGCCGCTCCGCCGCCCGCTCCCCGGGATTGGAAGTCCATGATCGGTATTAACTGTTTGAGGCTGCCGTGTTCGGTTCTGGTCCTGGTTCCTTCTGTTAGAGGTCCGTGAATAACCGAGTCGGTGTTCTCTCTCCCTTCCTCCCTCCCTCTGCTGCACTCCGTCTCTCCGTCTCTCTCTCTGCTCATGTCTCTCCATCCTCATTCCATATCCCCCTCCCTCCTTCTTTCCCACCCCTCCTCTATGTGGGCTTTTAAACGTATAATATAGAAAAAAAAAAAGAGTTCACTAAAAATGATTGGCTTCTTTTATTTTACTTTTTATAGGTGTATATTTGACTAAAATGAACATTGTTCTTTTATTCTATGAACTACTGACAAGATGTGTCTGAAGTTCTAAGCAATAATTTAGTATTTATTTGCAGAAAATGAGAAACGGTCAAAATAACCAAAGAGATTTAGATCTTCCAGACGTTAAATAATGCAAAGAAAACAAGTTCATAATCATTTAGAAATAACAATAGTAATGTTTTAACTGGAGAAGAGTTCAAAAATTTATATTTGGTTAAATAATCATGAGGTTTTCAATGAGGTACATATATATAATATATATATCCTTTTTCATTTAATAATTTATATGCAATAAATTTGAATATTTTAAAAGTCATGTTTTCATTAACTTTGAGCACTTAACTATCACAATTAACAGAAAAAAGAAGCTTTCAAACATGATTCACTTGACTTAGTTATTAAGTCCCAATTATAGGTGGTAACCAAGGTAACCTTGCTAATTATTGATGAAAGATGAGTTGGAATTGACTGACTCAGTGTAAAGTGAATTTGTTTTTATAATAAAAAGATCTAAACTCACATATAGACCTATTACAATAACATTGTGACATTTATATTTTTATAATTACTGCCTTATATTTACTGTTCATTATTGCAACGTTTTATTGCACCAAAAGAAAATATATTTTTTTTATTTTATTTTTTTATAAATATGGGAAACGCTGCTGATTTGTCAAATGGCTGGCAGAACATTATTTGATACAACCCAAAAGTGTGTCAAAAGCCGCAAAACATCATCACTAAATGTGATGGCTGTTCAGAGCGCTGTATCCAAGCGTATCACTGTGAAGTTGAGTGGAAGGAAATGTGAGGTTGAAAAAGGTGCTCAAGCAACAGGGATAATTGCCGCCTTGGGAGGATTGTGAAGCAAAGCCAGTTATAGAATGTGGGGGAGATTCACAGTGCATGGACCGCAGCTGAGACCAGTGCAGCAGCCACCACAACATCCATCCTTCCAACAGAGACCCCAAAGTCCCATGAAAGGGCATTTTGCAGCAGATTTGGAAATCAAGGTCGCAGAATCTGGGAAGGGACAGGAGACATCCATGTTTCTGAGAAGTTTCCTCAATTTGCAGGACGAAGAAATCTGATGGTCTTGACACTTAGTGTTTGCCTCTGCTGATGAGCTTTTTGGAGAAATTCAGTTTCAGTTCAATTTGTTTTCAGACCCATTCAGTTTATTAGAATGTAACTGAAAAGTTATTGTTTTAGGAACTTTATCACTAAGTGAAGTTAGAATATACATGAGAGCAACAAATTAAGGAAAAACACAAAAATGTGGCCTTGATGTTAAAACCTGCTTAGAAGATTTTATTTTCAAAACTAGGTACTTTTAATCTGAGAAGTATACTCATTAAGTCATATATTCTAATTTATTGAATATTTAATACCAATTCACAACAATTTCTGTCTCAATGTAGTAACATTAATTTTCAGAAGTATGAATTTGATAAATTTCAATCATATCTAAAGATTTAATGTCAATTTCAAACATTCAAACTGATCTCATAAAACGATGCAATTACAGTTTACAGTTTATTATGAGAGTTTCAGTTGTATTCTGAATTCGTGAAAAAAACAAAAAAAACTTTTCTAAGGTTGTAATTTACTGAGATGCACCTGTTTATAAGATTTTGTTCTTGAGGGAACATCTTCTGCTGATGCATTGCCTTCAGTTCAGTTTTCAGTATTCCCTATCTGGGATTTATTACTTTGTAATTCAAAAAGTTGTGTGTTTTCTGTCTTATCGAATATGTATTTGCAGTTTTAACATCAACACTCAGCTTTGACATGGAAGGAATCTTAATTTTTGCTTTCAACAATCTCTCCTTTGATAATTATTTCTTTTAAAAACAGGAAAAAAAAAAATACTCGTTTTTCTGAAGTCCACAGACTCTTATTTCTTGTAGGAGTCTGAGGCAGCAGCTCCTGCAGGAGATGAAACTTCCTGTTTGACATTGGAGACATTTTTTGTGTCGAGTGCCTCTTTATGTTGTTTGTAAAAAGAGCGGCTGCCTGTAGGAGGATGCATTCCTGTCAACAAATTTCCAACAAAGTGCTGTATTGAATGAAAAACAAAACTTAAAGGAGAGCAGCAGACTGAACTGGGCCCAAAGCACCACTGTCACAAACACGGTCTGTGGCTGATTTAGATCATCTGTTCTCAACTCGGAGGGTTTTACTCCATCTGCCAAATGTGACAGCTGCTACTGCGTCTCAATGCTCCAATCTATGAAATTAAAATTCAGACTTAATCCGCTCATCATTGTGCATAGAGCATGTGTCCAACATGACAATGTTTTTGCCACGTCACTGTAATCTGGATGCTGTGGCTTAACATTGCAGAAACCTGCAAGGCTGGTCCAATAGTCAGATCAACAGTACTGGCTTGAAGTGTAATGGATTACCTGGATCTGTGACCGGATTACACGGATCTAAATTTACCGGACAGAATGGGAATCCTGAAATATTTTTGGCTAAATGTGCAGAAATAGACAACTAGTCAAGTTAGCTTTGATTAAATTTTTACATTATGAGCTTTAAGTAAGTTGAATCCAAACTCGGATGGTTTGTGGACCATGTTACCCATCCATCTATTCATCCATGAATGATGTACATCCATCCATCATTACTTAAATCATTCGTCTGTCCGTGACTAAAGCCAGCCAGCATTAACTTCTTTTTTGAGGTTTGGACGTAGAGGTAACATATCCTGCTTTCTATTTTTGAAGCACTTAGGGGAATGCAGAGGTTGTAATTGACAGACAGTCCTCCAGAGATGTCTGGGTCACCCCAGTGTCTTCCTCTAGCAGGACATGCCTCTAAAAGAGATCCACACATGGCATCCTTATCAGATGGCCTGTCTCCAGTTGAATCTCTTCTACAAAAAGGGGCCCAGCTTAAGATAAAAAATCTGTTTGAATGGCCTCAGTTTGGAGAAGCAGAGATTATTTATCACTGTGGAGTGGCAGTAACAGCTGATCACTCTGAGACCGGTTCTAAAGCGCAACAGAAGTTCAGTCTCACACATTTTTTATGTGGAAGTGCAGAGCAGGACACAAATGCAGGGAGAAGAGTAGGAGGTAGGCAGATAAAAAACACTGGCAAAACCTTTAAAAAAAAAAAAAAAACACTAAACAAAATGAATCTGGTAGAAACCAGCTCCAGTGTTCCTGGTGGAAAATTTGTTTTGGAAATGTTTTGTCATTTTTAGTTTGACTTGTTTTAGAATGCTGTTGGAACTGCTTGTTTTAGTTGTGTGATCAAGTATTTAGAAATTGGTGTCTGTGCATGTTTCTCTTATTTTCCCCAAGACTTACTCTGATATTGAGCAACCCAGAAATATGACAACTACAATCCATAAAGCCACATCAATAAATATAATTGATTATATTTATAATTGTTGGTTAAATTTTCTAAATACACTTTTGGGTACTTTCCTGAAACAGCACTCTGACGATCAGTCTTTTGACTTCCCAGTACAAATGCTTTCAGCTGATTTGACTCTTACCTAAAACTTTGCCTGAAGCTCTGAATGAGACTTTAATACCTACTGAAACACAGTCGACCTGTTCTGAGTGAATGCTTCCAAAGTATTTCTGCAGACGTCCTTTGGAGCCCAGACTCTGGCACCGTGCCTCAGTCTTTGCTCCACATCTTCTGCTTTCCATGAAGGAGCAGAGCTCAGACAGACAGAGAGCAGCTGAGACGACAACAAAGAGGTTTCTGTCAGGACTTCAGGTGAGGCTGCTGTGACATGAGCTTCAGTGAGAGTCAAGTTTCTGTGCTGAGAGGAAAGCTCAGTCAGGGCTGGATTATTAAGCAGGAAAAAACGCTCTCAGTCTTCCATCTGTTTGGGTGGTTTGACTTCAGGGAGGACACAGACGATCTGTTTGTGATGTCCCAACAGCCCTGATAGTTTTAGGGGATTATTTAGCATTAAACGTTCATTGAAAAACAAAAATAAATTCAGGTTAATTTTTGATAAATAAGCAATGTGCAAAATCCCAAAGGTGTTTTCTGCTCTCCAATAGGGAATGCCTGGAATGTTGTCAAGAAATGCTTCTGTATGTAAGTGTTTATGGAATCAATTTAAATGAAACTTAAATTTGGCGATTAACACGAAAGACCAGATCAGAGCTCCAGAAAAGATGGAATGGAGAAAACAGACAAGTTCCCGAGACATAGTGAAATTTTCCATGAACCGGGGAGAGGAGAGCGTAAAATCTTGGCAGTATTTTGTCTGATCTGATGAGCGAGAAATTTTAATTTCTTGGCTACATATCAATCAAATATGCTTTAATTGTTTGATGCACATTATGCTTTTGATTCAGGAAAGAGGAGGAACCAGAACCATGATAATTGGTGTGTCATGAAAAATTGGTAGCTATATGCAGTCAATCAGATCCAGAGAATTAAATCTGAAGTTTTAATTTAAGATTACTTGTATTTACTATTTGCCTTACTGTTTCCAAGAGTAGAGAATATTAATGGTGTGGAAAAAGGTTTTCCCTCAAACTGCCAAAAGTTTCATGGTACCAGTTTTCAGGGACTGGACCTGAGGGAGTCCCGCCTCAGAAAATCCCATTTGTTGTGAAAACTTATCGGCTTGACTTTGCTTCAACTGCTGAAATGTTGTCCACTTAGTGCTCATGTTGGGCAAGACTGCTTTATACCAGAAGTTGTTGAATTATTTCTTTACACCAGAATATTTAATTAACAACCAGAGATCATTTGAATAGATTTGGTTGCAGGAACGTAAAGTATATATGAACTCTCATGGTTAAGCTGGACCATTGCTTGTGAAGCGTTTGCTCAAGAGGACATTTGTCTGTTGTTTCTGTGAACAGTGTTTACAGCTATGTGCTTCATGTGGGTTTTTATCTACACAGGAAAACACAAAGTCAAAGTCTGTTGAAGGTTCGTCACTCCACACGTCACTCCTTTGTGAATTTAAATCAGATTTCATCATGTTTTACACTCCAGCATAAATTCTTTGTTAGATCTGGTCTCCATCAGCTCCCGGGCAGATCATGGTTTGCATCATGTCTCCATCGTCAGCAGGCATCAAAGCAACTTCCTGCAGAGACATAGTGAAGGTTGCTCTCAGCTAAAGAGAGCTTTTCTTTGTGTTTTAGATGAAATGTTTTAGGGGTGATTTTTTTTTTTTTTGTATTTTTATCATCAGGTCCACATCTCTTCAGTTGTTTTCTGCACTGTCTTTATGTTATTTGATAAACAGACTGAAAAACCCAGGCCAGAATCCAAAACTAAAGTATTTATGATAATGAAGGACGAGCTACAGGAATTGCTATCCAGCTAAAATAGTTTGATCTGAATGAATGAAGGTAGAAAAACTGTTTTTGATTACATTTTTGCATTATGTTATCAGCTCTGAATGAAATGCTGTTATGTCGAAAACAGTTTTCTTTGCAGGTCTCTCAACTCATCAGCAGATCCAGCTGTCTGTCTTCCTTTTTCTCACTGCGACTCGAAACAGCTGAGTGACTGATGCTCAAAACAGCTGTACTCAAGGCGTAAAACCAATTTGTGCTTTCATTATATACTGGTTTGGACAGGATGATACTCCTCTTTGTCTGATGGCAGATTGATGGTTGCTCCTCTCCTTCAGATGGATTATAAAGGAAGAGCTCAGATGCCAGAAAATATTGTTTAGTCCTGACTGAAGCTTACGTGACTCCAAACGATGACAGGGACTCTAAGCCATTAATTCATGAGTCCTATATGACTCCATGGTACATATGAGAGGAAAATTAAAAGAAGAGCTGAATGCACCAACATTAATTTCAGTTTTTTTTATTTTTATTTTTATTTTTTTTCAGGGCATTGACAGATTGAGAAGACAATGTTTTCAAGTTTGAGGAAACTCTGGTTCAGTGGAGTGGATAGTTGCAGAGAGTTGTGGGTTTGAGTCCAGGTTCCTCATCAGCCGCATACTAAACTCCACTGAGTATGAATATAAATATAGATTTGCCATTGATCAGTAGTTACCATGGTAACAAACCCAGGTAAGACTTGAAACAGCAGGATAATAATGAACCTGAAGTCGCCTTAAAATGCCACAAATCCCTATTACAACCAAATATTTTGAAGAAACCTTCTGCTCTCCTTTACATACAGCTAACCCAGATATTTTCATTCACTACATTAAAGACAAACCTTAAGTTTGAGGTCGGATAGGTTCATCAGATTAATTTATATTTTCTGAATGATATGAGATGGATTTATGTTCCAGAGAACAAAATGTTTTAACGTGAACAGTGTGAAACAAAAACAGAAAATGTTTTGAAGATTCTCTCCAAAGCTGTTAAGAATGTCTTTATCCACGGTGAAATAAATCCGGTACCAATATAAGCTGAAGTACCTCTCAGAAAGAAGATAAACTATTACAGAAAAATCAGCATAAAAGCTTAGATTCTTTTTCAATTGAAAAAAGACCTTGATTTCAGGAGATATGTCCTGTGGGCTAATGAAACTGAGGAGCTGGATGAAAAGTGGGGGACGGAGCAGCCTGCCTGTTCCAGCTGTGAAGTACTGGGAATCAAGGGTTGGTCTTTTGCAACAGGATGGATTGGTGCACTTTGCAAAATACCTGCAACATCAAAACACTGACCAAAAAGTTAAAGTATAGGCATAAAACAGTGAAATGTTTGACCTAAGTCACATGATTTCAAAAGCAATTCTACCAAAACTAAGCAAATAACATTAAAAAAATTCTCAAATCACATTGTTGTGGAATTAAGCAGAGAGAAACAGTTTTGAAAGACTTTTTCACCTATATTTTGTCTTTATAATGCCTTAAGTAAGTTCAAATACACCCGTAAAGTGCAGCAGCATGAACTCTGCTCTATGTGCAGACAGACACACATATACACACATTTTTTTGTTTCTTGCACAAAGAAAAAATGTTCTCTTTGCAACATTTCTGCAAAAAGAACCAAAAATGTTTCCTCAACCTTTCTCTTTGTTCATGTCTGTTTCACTGCCTTAATGAGCAACATTTCAATCACTCGAGAGAGCTGGACTCAAACTCAAGTTTAAAATATGAGACACAGTCTTTTTAAACAAAATGATCTCCAAAAAGTTAATGTAGCTCATGGATCACCTTTTAGTCATTTATTTGCTGATTGATTTAATGAAAGGTTGGAGCAGAAGAGCTTAAAAACCTTGCTGGACCCAGTTCTTCTCCAGGGGAGCAAAGAACTTAACAGTCTCCATATAGTAACACGCCACAGATGTAGAATGAGAGGAAAAAAAAAAATTACATCAGCACCCCACAAAGGACAATTCAAAGAGGAAATTCACCTGCTAAACATCCTGAGCATATGGAGGCATCCTCCGAAAAAGAAAAATATCTTAATAAAAAATTATTAGACATGCATTTAGAAGCACCTGTCAATGAAACACTTTAGCTTGGATGTAAGCTGTGGTTTGACCTGGTGAGGAAGACCTCCAAACAAGAAAGAATTGTTCGAATGTTTTGTTTTTGTCTTAATTTCTTTTCTTTAAGTTTCTGTTTTTGTCTCTTCTACTTCCATTCTGTGTTTTTCCTCAGCTTCCCTGATCACCTCCTTGATAACGATGCCACCACCTGCTCTGATTCTCTTTACCTCACCTGCAGCCACTTCCCTAATCAGCCTCCCTGGTAGATATATGCTTCACCTCCCACAGATACTCGCTGTGTTATTTATTTGGCCTTGTTTGTTTCATAAGAGCTCCTGTTTCAGAAGAACTTTCAGATTTTGTTTATTTAAACTTTTTGTCTCAAAAATGTCTTCCCTCCTGCCTGTAGCATCCACATCCTCACAAATCTCAAGATTTTGTTTCTAACATGTTTCTGCACTTCTAGTATTTTTTTTTTTAATCTTTTAATTAAATGTTATCCTGTTTCAATATATCAGATGTCATATATTTAGGATGAATTTGTCATGTTAAAGATTAAACCTGTTAAATCTGGAGGGTTCATATGTGTTTAAAGCTCGAACCTCACTGTATTCGCATTATATTTAAGACGATTCAAGGGTGGATAGATGTTTCCATTTAGCTACGCTCTATTAGGTTGTTAACCAACTTTTCCACCTAACGCTTTACTTAAGTTTCATAGCTCAAAAGGCTCCATTCATTATGCCTGGCTGGTAAACAGAAATATTTAAGCGGAGCCAAAGCTCAACTTACTCTCTGGTAGGATTTTCTCCCTATTTAAACAGAATTTTAACACCCATTTGTATGTTAGCACAGCATACATCTATACTCAATAGTTTCTCAGATTTGTAGGTCCTATGCCTGCTTGCATCCAACACTTTAAGAACATAAAGTCAAATGAATTACCTTTTTATTGGTGCTTCTTGGACGGCGGTCCTGGTCCAGCACCAATATTCTGGTCTGCTGCCATTCAAGGCTGGCTGGCTTGGCATCCATCCCAACAAAAACACACATTTCAGTATTTTGATGGAATAAGTAATGGTATTGTAACACTATAAAAATAGACCTGGACAGCTATCAGTGAATGCAAACAAAATCTCTCTTGATAAAATGGGTTGGCAGAAATTTATACAATGTGTTGATTCTTAATGACTAAAATACACACGTTATATTTTTAGATATGTTGACAGCAGAACCTTCTGGATGACACATTACTGGTGTTCTGATGGATATTCTGTATTAGTGGACGGTTGATTGAACAAATTGTGTCAGGAAAATGAACAAAAAGCTATTGACACTTTTAGTACTGTGCTGCATTGCTGCAATCTGTACTGGAATACTTTTTCTGACTTAATATTGCATTTTTTTTTTTTTTTTTACCATTACAGTGGAAAAAAGTTAAGTTGGCTGTTTTTTTTTCTTTTTTTTCAGTTTACACTTGCAGTGGGTCTTTGTAACTTTACTCAGAAACAACAGAATCAATGCAAGTGCAACTCAAATGTTGCCTAATGTCCTGATAATAACCTCATTTAATCTTTTATTCTGCTTTTTGTTGGTTCACTCACCTCAGAATTCTTGATGCAGGAGAACAGGAAATGAAACAGACAGAAGTGATAAGACATCTTTTACTGTCTTATTAATTCAGCTAAAAGTATTTGATCTCTTAGGAGTTCTTGAAATTTTATTCCCAAGTGGTTAGTTAATTCTTTTAATACAATTAAAAAATGAGATGGTGGCATGGAAGAAAAGTAGAGTGCTCACTCACGAGGCCTGAAAACATATAAAACACATCACTGGTTCCAGTGAACATACACTATTCTGAGAGAGGCATCATATCAAAATTCACACACACAAAAACAGCACTTGGTCTTTCACAAAATCCTGCTCCTTTCTCAACTTTGGACTAAACAAGAAACAAGCTGTGTGTCCTGATGTTCATTTAACCAAATATTATAGCAAAAATTGTTCCAATAATTTATGTAGCACGTTATATCTCAAAATACTCTAGTATCTTGTCAAATGTTGTCATTTTCTTATTAAAAAGACACTGCTGGTTGAATTAGTCACCTTCACAAGTCATACTTAATATTGAATGAAGTATTGGGAATTTTTTTCTACCTTTATATCTCAAAGTTTTTACCGACTTTGAAGAAACTTATTTTCAACTTTGCTCAAAACAGTCCTGGACTACGACGAATCTATGTGCTGAGAGGAAATAGTCAGGGTTTTCCCACCGTGACTGGTTGTGGGTTAGGACTCTTGGGTCTGTTGTTTCTTTAGGAAACACTTCTTCCTTGTTTGCTTGTGGGAGATGCAGCAGTACTGAGTGACAAGAAGCAATTTGGATGAAAATGCAGCTCAGCTCTTACATGATCTTGAATGTTTTCCTTATTTTCCCATAGGATACCAGTATGTGAAACAAGTCTTGTGCTGTATTGTGGGGAGGCGGAAAAGAAAGTAATGTTGTGTGTGAGAAGAGGTCAGATGGAGGAAGAAGATCAGAGGTGAAAATAACAGAAAGGTGTTTCCCAACAAAGGCCTGGATGCAGCAGAGAGATGCAGCTGTTTGTCTCATCATAAATACTGAATGTCTTATGAAGTTGGCAATATAATCTTAAGATGTCTGTTTCCAAAAGTTTTGAATGTTTTAACAACAAGTTTGCGATTTCCTTTTTGAAATCTTTGTTTCTGCATTTTTTTAGACTTTTAAGTAGAAAAGGCTGAACTATTCATCACTCTTTAAAATATGTTTTCACCTGCTCATTTTATTCATAACTTCGATCCAATAATGCACATCCCTTGAATAGGTTCAAGTAAAAGTCATGGTTTGTATTTAAAGGTTGCATAACATTTGCAAATGTTTGTGCAGGAATAAGTTACCCAAACCTATAGATGCATCCTCCTCCTGCTGTTTGATGCACATTTAACTCTGAAAATCGTTATATATATATAAACACCTTTCTGCTAAATTTAGTGAATTAGTTAATTACTTAATTTAGCATGTACTTGATATAAAAATGTTTATTGGTAAATTGTAAATAGATTCAGGTTCCTTACAACCTGGATTTTGTTTCAATCAGGTTAGGGTCTGATCTTCGACTACGCCATTTCAACACCTTGATTCTTTTTGTTTCAACTATTCTATTATAGATTTGCTGCAGGATTTCGGGTCATTTTCCTGTTTCAGATGTCCAACGGATGTCCTCCCATTCACATATTGGTGTACTGGCATCACTGTAGACTTGATCACTACAAGGCAAAAGTTCAGATGATGAGTCCTCCACCATGCTTAGTAGTTGATTGGTAAACATTATGTTTATGTTTTTTTCTTCACACTAGATCCTAAGATTATGACCAAACATCTCAACTTTTGTCTCATGTGTCCGAAGGACAACGCTTCAGATGTTACGTGATTTATCCATATGCATCTTACACAAGTGGTGCTGCCACTGAGGCCCGAAGAGGAAGCAAAGCTCTTTGTCGTTTTTGGTCATTTCTCCGAGGATTGCAAGTCTGACCTTGGGGTATGTTTTCCTCAGAGTTTATCCCCTCAAAGCTTGTCACTGTCAGATTTCTTTTTGTTTTCCAGATGTGAAGAACTTTTCTCATACATTACAGGATGACAGATTTCAAATATCTTGGAATTAAAATGATAAAACATCCCCATATTGATGAGCAGCAAAAGTCAATAGTCATGCACAGATTTGCTTTTCCCTCTACTATCCTACAAATACAGCAGGGTTAGATTTAGGTTTTCATTCAGTTACTCTATTTTCACTCCATTGTTGAAGAAAACATGGAACTGTGGTGATTTTGTACATTTATATGGAAAGCACTTTCGAACCAGTAAAATACCACATTTGTTTTACTGAATCTTAACATTTAAACACTACCATAGAACAATAACATACTTTTTTCTTTTTTTCATGTTTCTTTTAACAGCGATTGTATTTTTTTTCCTTTGCAACATTAATATTTTACCAGCTCTCTCTGCTTGTTGCCCACTACATTCTAAGTTTTTATGATCTTTTGATGCTCAGTCTGAATTTTAAAAATCACCTTTTTCTTCAGCTTGCATTAATAGTCTATAACTTTTCCAGCACCACTAATGTGAAGTGCATTACTTTCAAATGACTCAGGGGGTTTGTGCTATATTTGAGCCAGAGTATCAAAGTTTAAAATTATACATTCCTGGTTGTATTAATCCCTTAAGCCCCCGGCTGTTTTTTTTAACTTTCAGCTGGAAAAACATCGTCTGATTCGGTCTGTAACAGCTCCACAACTTCTGGGGCAAAATGAAGAACCTCAGGCTGAAATGATAGGAGGCACTCCTGATACACAACAGGAACAAACCTGTTTCTGAAGGCAAAAACTGCAGTCTATTTTTATTATTGTTAGTATCTTAAAAATTAGAACTGAGCAGCATCTGGATGGATCTATGCATTTAGAGGACAGATTTTGAAACAGACTGCAGGAAGTTTGCTGTTGGTTGGGCCATTGTTTACACATAAAAAGCAGCATTTTTGTACTTGTGCTCAGTAAAAACTGCTTTGACGATGAGCTTGTTATAAAATAGGTAATCAGAAAATAACGACATCAAACTACCATCTGAAAAATCTGCTGCAGCACCTAAAATCATGCCCACGTTTATGTTCTCTTCTTTTATCTGCTAAAATGCTGCAAATGTTAGTCTGTTTAGGTAATTCTGTGTGTTTGAACATCCTCCTTGTTTCAATTTAAGGTTCGATTAGGAGTCAGAACATGTCATTAAGTCTTTTTACTGCCTGTTTCTGGCAGAAGATGACCACAGAATATTAAATGGGAACAATAAAGAACAACCGAGGCAGCTCTCGCAGCACACTCACACACTCAGGACCTACAAGATGAATTGAACAAATAAGAATCCACAGAAATACAGTCCCACAGATGCAGAGTGTAGAATATCAGGATATTGGCTGCTCTCTCCTCAAATTTATGGAGGCCAATTGAATGATCCTGAGTAGTGAGAGAGTGTATTTTGGCAGGGCTCAGCTGCAGCCTCCTGGCCAACACACACTTCCACATATTAACCGGAAAAGTCAGTGGAAGGCCTCCTAAGCAAATACAGAATGAAAACAATATCTATTAAAGCAGTGGATGGTTCAGCCTAAGTCAGAGCAGCTCTGAAAGCAGCACTGAGCGATGAGCTGTCATCACTCAAACACACAATTCCTTTAGTTAACCAAATCTGCGCTACTATGCAGGAAGCATGTCTCTTGGATCTCCTATAAATTGGAGCTTGGACGTCTGAACAGAAGTATGGTCTTTATTTCCCCCTATAGGCCTGATGTACTGACTATAACTGAGAACCTTGAGAAGAAGAATGCCTCTGGCTGAAAATCATCTAGGTTTTCGTCCTTGAGGTTACTAGGATTTTAAAACACAGTACCAGGGTCCACTGTATCCATGTATGGTAAAACATAAATAGTGGTTTACTATTCAAGGATTCTCCTATTTGTGGATTATTTCCGAAGATGTTTTCGTAGAGCATATCTAAAATATTCTTAACCAAAAATGACAGCTAAAATACCTTGATACCTGACATAGTATTGGCTGGCGTTTGCAAATCCGCCAATCAAGGAGCACCATTTATTTTCCTTGGCAGTGATTGGCTGTACCAGAGTAGTTGTCCTATAATCTCCTTTTGTATGTTTTAAACTCTAATTTCTGAAGAGCATTTCACTTAAAATGTTTGACTCTTAAGTCAAACATTGTGTTTTTTTTTTTATTTCCTGTCTCCACATTCTTGTTCCAGTCAATGGAGACTTTCTGTGTGGATTTTACAAACACTGTTCATACAGATCTCATGGCAAACTTTAACTGTTCTCATATCGTTCGTTTTTTAGTGCTCAAGCATAAGTAACTGCAATTTATGATTGCAACTTGCCTCACTGGAGTATTCTGAAATTGGCCCCCACGAGGCTGACAAGAAGGAAACTGTCCCTGCAATCATTTCTGAGCATCTTCCTCATATCAGACTTACAAGAAGAATAGCTCATTGCAGTTTTCTGACAGCAAGAAACACAAAGATCCTGCATAAAATATAATGGAGCTGGAGCTGCTGTTGCTGTGCTGTGATATCTTCTCAGAATTTATGCAAGTGTTTACGAGACGTTGCATCATTTTGTTCATTTCACACATGAGCAGTAAAAGAGCCTTTTTTGGCACCTCTGCCAGAGACAGACCCAAGTTTGGGTGTCCTAATAAAGGAAGAATTATTTAGCTGGCACTGGCTGTGCTGATTGAGACTTGAGCTTTAATTAAAGATTTCATGCATCCCAGTTTCTGGCACATGTTGCCGCTTCCTCTGTTTCTGCTTCAGTTCCTGCCAACGTCTTTTCAAACGCAAACCTCCAGTCGTCTGTTGAACTCATCCAGGGACATGCAGGAGAAATGAGTTCAGTCACACAACTTCACGTCTTCCTTAGCCTGTCGGTGATGCCAGGGTTTCCAACCTACAGTCACTGAAGAGACAGTAAAAGGCCACAGTGTTGCTGACAGCTACAGCAGCTCTCAAAAGTTCATAGTACAAGTGTCTCAGCCTGTTTTATGCAACTAAGCACTTTATAGACCTTTATAGAGCAAAGGAAAAGTGAAATAAATTGAAATACAAGAAGCTTTAAAAGCAAAAATGTACAAAAAAGAAAGGTAGTGTGCACATAAAATGCTCTCCGGATTTAATTTTAACTGAAGATCTTGATGTTGGCACCCCACTGAAACACACTCTAAAAGACTCTAAAACATTTGAATCTCTAATAAGAAACATGTTGAACAGAACAGTATTAAATAGATAAATACATAAACAGTGCAGTTTGGTTTAACCACCAGAATCATTTCCCCATAGAAACCATGGACTCACCTGTTGATGAACTCTGCATGTTTTGCAGCCTGTCCTGTCATTTCTGTCCTACAGCTGTAATTGCAAAGTGCATCAGTCAGAAACAATTTGCTCTGAACAACTCAGTGACTCAGTGATGTGGAAGCTGAGTGCATGTGTTGAACAGCAGTAGAGATTAACTGAATAGTACAGCAAACATTTTTTGTTCCTTCAGCTCCTCTGCAGCCTGAAGAGAAGCTGAACTGCATCACACAGCTGCGTGGTGCACAGCTTTGGGACGTCTGGTCCAGTTATGTCCTTTCCTGGTTCCTCCCTTTTGCTCCAAGTGACTCTTAGTCAGTTACTTTTTCTTTCGGTAATGTCTAATTATTTTCAAGCTTAAGTGTTCAATTATCTTGGCTCCCCTCTGCAGAAGAAGCTGCTGTAATTCAGTGAGGCGCTGAGCAAACTTCTGAAGTCAGTCTGAAACTTGCCTGCAGTGACAGATGTATTAGTGGAATGACTCAGTATGTGGAAAACCCTGGTTACTGTTACCAAATCCGGTTTTACATCTTTCTTTATTCAGTAACTCTTGTTGATGCAAAATAAGTTAATAAGTCTCTAATCAAGTTAATGATGTAATTATTAACCGATAAATGCTATAATTGTGTTCCCTGTTTAGTCAAACTGCATTAAGACTGTAAATTTCATGCCGTTATTTAAAATTTTGATGTGAGTGGAACATGTGTGGATGGATTTTAAGATGGATGTACAGGGTGGGTGTTTTAATTTCTTCATTCTAATCAGTAAATCTTGTATATTTTTTCCACCTAAAAATGTTTAAACGAGCCTGATGTGTTTCATATTGCATTCTTTGCTGCTGCTCAAGTCGCCTATGGGCTTCAAAGACAGTAAAAACCTTTTAACAAAACATAATATCTGCCTGCCACAAAAACCCTAAGCCACTAAAGCCATAAACTTGGAGACAAAAAGCAGGTCAGAGATGTAGAAAAAGAATCCCTGCTGCTCTGTTCGTCTCAGATTTTAACCTGAAAGAAAGAAGTACTCCTTCAGCCAGAATACAGCTCACATTATTTATATAAGGGGAAAAAAAAAAAACACAGAAACCATTTTGAGCTTGGTTTTCCAGTGGTGTGCTCCCCTTGCATTTTTGAGTGCTGCCTTGGGGCATAACCCTCTTTAGAGGCTCTCCACATTCAGGACAAGTAACTGGCCAAAAGCACGAGAGAAGAGACGGTGGACACAGAGTAGGTGGCAATAGTGGGTTTGTTTAGGAGCTACTGGAGTAGCTACACATTACACGTACCCTGGTTGATTGATGTATCCCAGCAAGAAAAGGAGTTCCTAACTTAGATTCAAACATCTACACGGAGCAAACGGGAAGTTCATATTCAGATTTCTGGAGGATAATTTGTTTTGTAGAACAAAAACAAAACATTAAATCTTTGGTGAAGATGTCCCAAACACAGTGAATTATTATGTCTGCAAGTGTTAAGTAATTAAAAATGTCCGATATGTCTGGTCTGATCTTGGACTTGATAAAACACAAACTCTTCACTGACTGGAAGTTTCACCCTGAAGCAGAACCATTTTGTATTCTGTCCCTCCCCACTTTTCTCTCAGACACTAAGACAAAATAAAATGCAAAATGTATGTTTTTCTTTACTTTCATCTGAGAAGAGGACTTTGGATAATTGAAGAACTGTCAAGTCTGTGTTCTCTTTAGCTCAGGTAAGATGTTTCTGATGCTGTCTCTGATTCTGGAGTAGCTTAGCACAATAAATGTAAGAACGTGGTGGTTCAATCATCATCAACTCCTTCTGAATTTTTACCAAACTCTTAAAGGGGTTTTACTTTGTTTTCTGCTCCAGGTACTGAATATCCCTGTTGGTCATGTTCCTCTTTCTGTCACACTTCTTCCTTCCACTCAACTTTCCATTAACGCCCTGAAATTCAGCACTCTCCTTGCAGCCTGAATATTTCTGCAGTATTCTTTGAGACACGCCTGTGTTTTGCTTATTTAGTCAAACATCTTTTTCTGTGTGACTGCTCTGATGTGTTCAACAGCTCCATGGATTTGTATTCAGATCAGCCAAAAGCCAGAGCTTTCATTGTGCAGAGAATAATTTCACTTGTACATCATGTTATTTCCAGCTCCTGTCCAATTTATCATGAGCATCCAACACCTTATATAAGACGGAAAAAAAAAAAGAAAACCATCAGTTTCCCCTTTAAAGTTTCCGCGATAGGTGGTGGTTGTTTTTAGCCAGACTTGGAAAACTGTGGATTTACAGAGGAGTAGAATAATAAAGATGTCCCATCTGTGTGCTGTTAAAGTGCGGTGAGATCATTCTAGCCCTGAGGTGGGGTTCTGAGTCTGTTATTTCACTGAAGGAGGTGTTCATTTCACAGGACATCCAAAAATAAATCATTCCTCTTTCTGAGCGGCTCTGCAGCTCAGACACCTCGGCTCAAAGTGTTTGACTGAAGCTGTGCGGAGCTGCTGGAGATTTTCCTCAGCAAGTCCTTGGAATTCTTTTTGCTGTTCCATTAATAATCCAGCACAGCCGGAGGGGTTGGGCGCGCATGTTCTGGTCAAGGACAGGAAAACTACTGCTGAAGGTGTTCTTAAATATTTTAATGTTGGGCAGAATGGGAGGAAAATAATAAGACTGCAGCTTAATGCTCCGGTTTGTGATGCTCAGCTTCTGCCTGTGAAAGAGGAAGCTGAGGGAACTTCAGACGTTGACCCACAGATGCTCATTCACAGGAATAGTGAATTTAAAGTTACACTGATCACAACCGATTGCAGAACTACGTTGTTTAATAGTCAATTGTTTTGTTTTCAGGAAGTTGCACAAACCCCATCTGGTATAATCTTTGAATGCATTTTCTGTTCCGATTCAGCTGGACAATAAATAATTGAGGCAGTTCCTTCAATCTAAACGAAGACTCAATGATTGAATCTCTGACTTAATTCCAGCGTGGCCGATTCCCATGAAGAGCAAGGCAAGGGTTGAACTGAGACTGAGAAAAGGGCAAAATTCTTTCTGTTAGATGAGCTGATAGAGTTTCCAGGGAATCTGGGGTCGGTTTGTGTTTATGATTTCACTCTCGTTTCTTCCAGGGGGTGATGAGATGGACGGTGCAGCGTTGGAGGATGGACAGGCGGGTGAACTTGGTGATGGGATGTGGAGGAGTCCAGACAGCAAGGATCGAAGGGACAGCCAGAGAAGTGGGATGAGATTGACGGAGGAAATGTTTTGATAAGTTCACCAGAAAACTTTGAGGACAAAGAGGGAATGGATCCAGAAGGAATTCAAGAATTGGAAAGGTTTCCTCAGAGGGAGGACAACAAAAGGTAAACATCCTCTGAAGCTTCCTCCCACAGCAATGATAGCTCCATTGTCTAAACATGCCTGTTAAAATGCCAGGTTTTGTGACATAAATCAGAACTATTTCCAGGTTTAATGTGACATTTATCCCATACAACAGAAAAACAAACATATCTTTTTGAGGGAGATGTTCACAAGAATCTCTATTATTCCATTTTACAAAGAGTTGAGCACCAAATTGTTGACTCTCTTTGCAAGTTTAGATTCTAAAATGTTTTAAATTCAGCTGCAAAGTTTGCTTCTTCAAACAAGAAAGTAGTGGTGTGTTGTATTTGCCTTGTCACTATACATTAAAACCAAACCTGTTAAATTTTTATTGGCATGTTTACAGCCTCTTGGGTTTTGAACATTTAAAACCAGGGATAAGAATGTAGGAGCAGGGGGAAATCTGTTCGGTGTGCACATTTAATCCAATTGCAGTTAAATATAATTTTATATTAGTTCAGATTGTAAGAATGAAACAAAAATTCACATCCAGACGTTTTTACAATTTTTGAAATCTGTTAATAAAAGTATAGATTTAGTCAGAGCAGAGGCTGGAAGTATTAAGATCTGTAAATCAAGTAGGTTTCTGTGGCAGACAGAAGGTCTGCCTCTACAGGTAATGTAATCAGGATAAAATTCATGTAATCAGAGGGAATATTTTTGCACCGAGCTTCAAACAGTGACTGATGGAAATGACTGAGACCAAAGCTCCTCAGTTAAGAAGCCAGCAGGATTCAGTTTCCTAAGGCCAAATTAGCATTTAAATGAACTTTGAACAAAGAGTCTGGCGGCGTGAATGAATGGATCTGAATCTGCACAGGGACTCACCTGGCAACTCGACCCATTCATCTTTTCCGCCTCCATCAGGGGGACAGGTGGAGGTGACTGTCCAGCCCAACTCACTGGTTCAAAAAGAGTTGGTTAGCCAGACCTAACGGTCCAATCGCTCTGGAGGGACAGTTCGGATCGTTTATTTAATAACCACGAGGATACGATTCACTTCCCAGCTTCTGGTTTCATCCATAAATAAAACTTCATTTAACACTCTGTGGTCTGTAAACACACCCCACATCCATGCATATAATCCTACTTGGCACAAACAGACGTCCGTATCCCTGGGAGTCTGTGGAAGTCCCATGGCTGCATGTCTCACAGAACTCTGAGGAAAATTTACAACAAAATCTCCTTTTTTTTCAGACAAATAATTTATTTTATCTTCCCTCCTGAACCTGTAAAAGAAGATAAGTGGAAAATCCACAGCTATTAAAGAATAATGTTTAGCTCAAGTTTCAGATTACTCCCACAATCCAGGAGAATATTTATGTTCCATATTGACTCTGGTCTTTATCCATAATGTATGCAGTAAATAAATAATCATCCAGGTTGGTGACTGCTGCTGACTTCCGACTGATGGGGAAATACCAGCGTGAAGTCAGAAGAAAAATAACATAAGTCTGTTTCTTTCGGTGTGTGTCTGCTCTGCATGGTGTAAACAGACACCAAAACATTACATGCTTGACTCTTTGATGATTTAGCTGTATGAGCTAAACTTCTGCTTTTTTTTTTTTTAAGTTGAAAAACAGTTTGTGCAGCTCCAAGGGCCTTTATGAGCATCTTTGACTTTGAAATGATCATCGCTGTTGTTTAGTTGAGTAACTTGAATCCAGAGCAAGTAAAAATAAGGTTTAAATTGGCTTGAAAGAGTGCTAGGAAAAACGTTAGGACATTTCCTCTGCCAGAAAGAGTGAGTATCTAGTTTTCTTTTATCTCATCCAGATCTTGGCTTAAGCAGAAGAGGAGGGGAAGTTAGATTTGAAATGTTGAGATTTATTTATTTTTTTTAACCATCATGCAACAGTACATTAAAATGTAAGATATCTAAGGAAGTTAAGCATGTTGCAAAAATAAAAAGGAACCATTCTATCAACAGAAAGAAACCTCCGGATGAATCTGGCTCAGGATTCATCCGGCTTCATCCTCCAGGTTGAACAAATTTACACCCAATGAATAAAAATAATTAAAACTGACTCAAATGCATTCCTATCTGAGATGTAATTGAATGTCAAAGCAATTACTGACATACATACCCTATATAAGATGTAACAATATTAACAAAGTTTGTCCCATGGAAAAAGATGAATCACTACGAACTTGTTTAATTTCTTTCTCGTCTGATTAATTGCTAAAAAGGTTCTTTGCTTAAGACTGAATTTGACCATGAAATTATCACTGGAGCATAAAATACTTGCTAAACATTTCACCTACTTCTATCTAAACTACTGAGTTAAATAACAAACTTTAACAGAATTTCATAACAGTGAAATTCAGTGAAGCAAAGAGTCAAAAACCTGCAATGCTTCAGGGGGCCATCCTGTTTTCATAAACTCATACAGATCTTCCAGGACTAATTAATTAGAGTCATATTTCACACTGAAACACACACATCCCAAAAAAAAACATGCAGCAAGAAGGGAGGCAGAAATAAAAACACCGAGAGCCTGAAGGAATCTGGGTCCGTCTCGGGAGAATCTGTCCTGCAGAAACGACACGCCTGAATGTTTCTGAGACTTGCCAGCTCCCACTGTTTTTTCCTTGGAACTTCATGGCAGCGGGCAAAAGGAATTATTGATCAAGAACTGCCCTGGACTCCTGGTTTTAGCAAAACATGAGGATGTCGCTAACCCAGTCGGCCACAACTTGAGAGCTGTCATTAGCACTGTAGCGTTACAGATGAGCGGACAGCACAATCACAGTTGGGAGGAGATTTCCAGAAACATTACTTATCCCGGGATCAATTTTACATGTGATTAAACACAGTTAACTAATTATGGTGACAGAATGAGTTATGATTATGGGAGATGATATGAATCACAACACAGCAGTGAAAAGAGCCAAGCTGTGATTTATTTGGAGCAGATGCAAAACACATTCTTGTGCTCCAATAATGAACATCCTGCTAACGAGCATCAGTCACTGTCATGTTAATGTTTGGGGACGTTCAGCTGAAAACAGGCAAAAAGGAAGAAAAACAGGTTTGCATCATTTTAGGGAAGATTTACATAAATGTTTTAAAATGGGATGGAAAGAAATGTTAGATCCTCAATTTCTTAATTAGGTTGCAGAACAGAGTTTTCAGTCAATCCAAAATGTTTCTGAAACTCAAACTAGCTAAAGCGAGTTCATTAAACACTGACCTGGTCCACTGTAGAATATTGAACAAATACAAATCTTTCAAGGCATCCTGAGAAGCTCTAGAGCAAAAGTTCTCCAGATAAAAAGAAATGAAAACTATAAGTTAAAAACTGTCAACATAATGCTCATAAAAATAATTTTCAACAAGAAACTTCATAGGAATTCAAATCTATTGCTTTTTTTAACGTGTGGATTAAAATAAAGCAGTCAATATGTCAACTTTTCACTAGGAAGTGGTCACTAAAGCTTCAGTCCTAAGACTAAAACAATAATTCTACATAAAAGAAAATTACAAACTTTATTTTAGGGATGAGAAAACACATTTGTTGCATTTTGCTGGATACTCCAAATTGAACTAATTTACATTTTTCACTCCACAAAGTCATTTGGTCCTTCATGTGAACAGTATGTGCATGCTTGCCTAGAAATTATTTAATCTCATTTCACTATAACTTTTACATAATTTATGTCTTCAAATATATATATTTTTTTCTATTAGAATATGTGTTGATGAACACAGAACTTTGAGGACTGTTTTTTTTTTTTTTGCCAAAAAGTTTATTTGCAAAATATGTTTTTCTCACTAGAGCTTGCAAAGTGTCTCACCTTTAGATGACTTTATTTTGTTTCAATTTTCAGTTATATATTAGGAGATGACTCAGCTCTCCGGGACCTCTGTGACCTATTAGAATGTGACTGCATATTAAAAAATTTGGAAGGGATTCTCAAGGGATTAGGAAGGAAGTTGTGCTCCTGCAACATTTCTAATAACACCAAATTAGTTTCCATGCTGTTTCTCTTTGAAAGTTGGAAATGGGTCTGAAATTTAGAATCTGAATTCAGAGCATGTTTAAAGCCAAGGGATCAAAAATAGTCTAAAATTGCTGGAGATTGACAGTAAAGTGTAACTCCAGTCTAATTTTAGGTTGTTGCTGCAAACAATCAACTCGCAGAACAATCAGAGAGAGGAGTGGAGTGTCTACAGGTCATTTGACTGTCAGACGTGTCATATCTAACTATCTCAGACTCCCAATGTCAGACTCATTAGGCAGACGTGTTGACGTCCGCGTCTGACTGATACTGATCCTGTTGTGATCCCGACAGCTTCACGCCTACTCTGCCTTCACCACAAGAACAGCAGACTCCTCTCTTTGTGCGAGCGTTTTCCTCCTCTTTCAGCCCAAACTGTAACCTCATCTCTGCTGATAACAATCCAGCGTCTCCCAGGAGAAAATGACCTGCTGACCTGATGAGACTGAGACTGGCCTGAATTATTAATCTGAGGCTTTTCAGCAGCCGGACGCCCAGAGTCGAGCTGACAGACGGCGTTCTGCCTTTCACAGCAAAGTTCAGGTTGTCTCATCAGTTATCCTTATGCTTACAGAACTCCAAACAAGAGGCAACCTGAATCACGAATGATTCTGTTTTTCTGACAATGTGAACTGATTTATGAGGGAGCAAAATGGAGAAAATGAAAAAGCGTTGAAACTAACTTTTTGTGCCAAGATTGCGACGGGATTCCCAAAACATTCCCAAACAAGCAAGCAAAAGAAAAAAAAAACTGATTAACTGTCAAACCACTTTAACTTTCCAAATTTTTTTACAGTCGGAAATTTCAATGCACTTTATTTGAATTTAAACCCAAAGTAGTGCATCATCTTGAACCAGAAGTAAAATGAAACATTGTTTATCTTTTTCTTTTTTATAAAGACAAATGATCAGGGTTCCAAAAACATAAAAAAAAATAAACAAATATATGACTTGATGGACCCAGAGTGGTGCTGAAAGGTCAGACCTGGTCTCACCTGGACTGACAGTTTGTTGGCAGCGGTGAGAAGGAGGTGACAGTGAAGCACGCGGCTGAGCTGATTCTCACCGATAACCAATCAACATCTGCTTCCAGCAGCGTCCTTTGTCTTCTTCTCTGACAGCTGTTCATCATGAAGATGGTCACAGAGCTGACCTCCAAACACAGAGAAACAAAGAGCTGTTCCTGGACCAACGAAGAGAAAACTTTTCCACTTTTCATACAGAAACTATGCAGTTCTTGAGAAGAGAGCAAAGTGTTTGCTGTAGCTTGTAAAAAAGAAACACATAAAGCCTCTTATAGTCAGAAGAGATCTGACCTCATGTTTAAATATTTATCTTCGTAGCACTCAGCTTGAATCACTTTTGCAGCAGGTTGGAC
This sequence comes from Poeciliopsis turrubarensis, assembly GCA_010277015.1. Classification (NCBI taxonomy): domain Eukaryota; kingdom Metazoa; phylum Chordata; class Actinopteri; order Cyprinodontiformes; family Poeciliidae; genus Poeciliopsis; species Poeciliopsis turrubarensis. The sequence goes on along the minus strand of VMRN01000003.1, from coordinate 10,215,407 downwards.
TCCTACAGATGGGACAAGTTTTGATTTCTGAGAAAATATACTGCACAAAGAAACTACAATGTTTGCTGTTACTTTTGTGCCTAAAGCTGATCAATCATTAACAGCAGGGGGAAATTCCAGAGTTAATCCAGGACTTCCTGCTGAAGTCCTGGATTGATGTGAAGAATCTTTTCACATTTGTTTTATATATTGATTCACACCAAATTAAGGTCCTAAAAACAATCTATTCCATAATTATGAGTAATCCATCTCTAACTTCATGATTCCCTACTATAAACTGGTGAAATTCTTCCTGCCCGAGATTGGTATTTTGTTCTTGAGTGATGAAAAGATGGTGCAGGACATCAATGGACGGATCAGGGTTTTTTCTGTAGGGATCAGAGCAGTGGGTCTGTTGAGGTAAAAATGATCCAAACCTATTCCCTTGGGTGTTTATTTGAGAAACAAGTCGGGGAAATGAGCTTCTGCTCAACCTGAGAAGTAACAGAAAGAGTAGAGTTTCTACTCCACAGCAAAAACAGTCAGCTGAGGTGGTTTATCTGATCTGAAACATGATGGCACTTCAATACTTTGAAGGCACTTTGTGGGGAACAAGAATCTGTTCTTGTATCTTTGTATCCTCCTGAAGGTTTTAGGGAGTCTCTCTTTGGAGAGGGGTCAAGGGTTACCCTATTAAAACCAACACCTATTCAAATTTACCACTTTTAAGTTGATAAAAAAAGGAATGGGTGGATCGATGTTTAAAGCATTAATGTGACATAAAGAGTATATCCTTATATAAAATATAAATCGTTTCATTTTATTCCTTAATTTTTCTTCTTTTCATTTAGCAAAAACTTGAAAAAATCAGCCAGTACTGATTTTTTTTTTTTTTTGCTTTTTTTTTTTTGAGCTGCTGTTGTTTTGAAAAAAAATATTGCAGCTAAACTAGAAATAAACAACACCAAAAAAAAAAAAAGGATAACGTTGGATGCAATGATGCAAAACTCTGTAAGGTCTATTTGGATCTTCATGAACTAAACCTTAGATGTTCCAAAAGTTTGACGAATTGCAGTAAACCTCAGCAGATCAGTCTCCTTGTGCCGACCAGAATACAGTCCAATTTCACAACAGAAATTATTTTTTTTTTAATGTGCATCTACCCTTAAAATATTTTCCAAACACAAATAAAGCATGCTGCAATGAAATTTCATGCCACATATTTAAAAATATACCCTGAAACGTAGGGTTCAGTTTTGGGGCAGTGGAGTGACACAGCTTGCCAGATGCCTCCTGTGAGTTCAGGATTTGTATTTATTAATTTTGTATGTATTTATTTTTTTTGGCTGCTGAGATTTGCTTTTGCTGTATTTCCTCTCCTTCCTCTTGGTTTTCTCTCTGCTCTGCATCCTCCTCCTCCTCCGTGAGCCAGCCGCCTCCGACTTTCAGTAAAATAAGGTGCGCAGATGAAAGTGAGCTCGCAGAGGAAGCAGCGTTCTCTCTGCAGCAGGCAGATTTATCTACGAGTGTTTTCAGGAAAAAGTGACGAGGAATCACTGAATCTTCCAACTGAAATGTCAACACTGAACATGATCAATACCAGGGCTGCGGTTTGAGCTGGGTGTTTGTGTTTCTGCTGTCTCTCATTTTACTCATATCATTTCAGCCTCCTGCATACCATAACGGCTCCACCAGCTAATTAAACATGGATGAAACTCGAGGAAATGATGTACCGCATCACTCTGCTCCAGCATTCTGCAGATTGCTCTGATTGGCCCAGTGGGAGACAGTTCAGTTAGAAGATGAGTGTACATTATTTTCCTGATTCGCCTTCAGGAGCCCGGCATCATTATCCAGAATGTATTTGCATGTTTCGCTTCCTTAGCCCCAGACTGACATAAATCTCACTCATCTCTCTGATCATTAGGACAGATCTGGTCCTTGGAGCTGCTGGAGGAATCTCAATAACTGATGTAAGAATCGATGTTTGGCAGGTCTGAAAACTCCCTGGAAACGACATCCCATGTTGTTCGTTGACAGATAAAAGTTTGTTGACAACATAGATGATTTTGAGGTAATGATGCAAGAGAGATTCTTCAGAAAGGTGACACTGAAAACTGAGATAAAAGCTAGAAAATGGGTCATTAAAACAAGTCAAAAGAGCTGGAGGACAGGTGAGAAGTCCCACGCGGTATCCTTTCATTTTAACTCCATGAACAAAGCCAGGCGGAATTACCTAACACCTATTTATACCATCTTTGTGTCAACTTCATTATAGTGCTTTCTGGTTGTCAAATAGTCTGAGAAATTTTAAAATATCTTAAAAGAAAACTGCTTTGAATGTGAAGGAAGAATTCTAGCGGGGGATGACGAATCTCCTCAACTTTCTGCAAGGCAGCGATCTGATGTGTGCAGACATTTCTGCAGACAGTTTGGTACACTGGCTCTTAAGGTGGAAAAGACCAGACTGTAGTGAAGTGAAATGTCTTTGTAGGTGATCTCAGACAATGTAAACACTATATCCTGCCTGTAGCCAATGAGAGATAGATGCAGGGCTTTCATACCATCTCACAGTTGCTATGTACCCATGAAGTTATTTGAACTTTTCTTTAGAAAGATTATGTTGTCAGTGTTGCAAAGCCTGGATAGAAACTGGCTGGGTAAAACGCCAGACAGCTCAGGGAAAAAGTTGTGACGAAGTTTAAAGCAGTTTTAGGTCATAAAACAACCAGTAAAGTATTGAACATCTCGCAGCGCTTGGTTCTATCTATCTATCTATCTATCTATCTATCTATCTATCTATCTATCT